>JAVYIG010006535.1:27500-116354 GCA_035222895.1 Strongylocentrotus droebachiensis
TGAAGTAGTCCGCACAACAATCTTGATAATTGATGCACTGCGAGTTGCATTGACAGTCATAATTGTTATTATTGGAGCCACATCGATTCGAGCAGGAACCGGCTGCATCTAGATGCAATGTCAAGAAACAAAGATTTGATTTTTAATATTCAAATTCATATTCTAAGAAACGTTTGTTTACTTCCGATTTGTTTTCTTCAAATTTACAAAATACTCAAATAAATATACATGCATACATTGTGTCATAAATAATAATGATAATAATCATGATGATGATAACAATAATAACAATAATATTATAATAATTATAATGATAATAATAGTTATATTACAAAGTAATAATAATAATAGAAGAGCATAATAAAATAAGGAAGTATAGACTTGTGCCTTTATAAAATGATTAACCATTTTACTCTGATGAGTGTTAGGTGGAGATATAAATGATTATAATTGATTTATAATGTTTTGTTGGAAACATAAAGAAAAATTGGTTTGAGTTGAATCTAAAAATATCTTAAGTATATCTCACTGCCTTTCCTAATGCCTAGGTCACATATAAACCGGGCCCCGTACGATTTTCCGTACCCGGCGGCTTGCCGTGGATTTAGAGACCGTACGGAAACCGTCCGATTTTCATTTCTACGGCATGTGTGGTCACATATTCTGCGGCGCCCGGCAGGTGCCCGGAGAAAATTGGTCGGGTGAAATGCAAGGCGCCCGGAAGGATGCCGGCCGGTAAGCTTACGTGCTCCGTCCGATGAATAGGTGTACACGTGGCTCCCGGAAGGTGCCCTGCCGGGGCCCGGCCGGGGTCCTAAAGGTGCCCTGTCGGGGCCCGGCCGGGGTCCTCAAGGCGCCCGGCCGGGTACTGTGCGGTGCACTGAACTACACTGTCGCTCATAAAGGTGGAATATTTTTGTTAAATCCCAATTCATGGAATTATTTTAAAAATGATTTAAAAAAAATAGATCTAGATAATAGTATACATTCTCAGATTTTATTGAATAATAATGTGCCAATGTGTGTTTTGCGTGACTGCTAAAGCATGTGTATGTTACTATGCTTATATAGGGGACCTATGCCCTTAAGTCATAAATGACAGTAATCATGATTAATGCCCCACAAAAGGGCACTAATATAGCACATCGACACGGTTTTGTTCCTGGGGCCTCACAGTTACGAGGCCATTGCTTTGTCACTGAACCATGACTGTACGCAGCGGGGGCTAGGGTAGGGGGCAGTTTCCATAAATAAATAAAAAAACAGAAAATGCAATAAATCTTCAATAATTTATTGCATTTTACCCCGGTTCCCAACATAAAAAAAAATCTGCTGTGTGCCCATGCCTTGAGCCATAATGCATGGCCGTCCAGAGGATTTGTTTATGTTGGGGACCGGGGTAAAATGCAATAAATTATTTAAAATTTATTGCATTTTCTGTTTGTTTTTTAATTTATGGAAACTGCCCCCTACCCTAGCCCCCGCTGCGTACAGTCATGGTTCAGTGACAAAGCAATGGCCTGGTAACTGTGAGGCCCTAGGATCAAAACCGTGTTGATGTGCTATATTAGTGCCCTTTTGTGGGGCATTAATCCTCATTTCTGTCATTTACGACTTGAGGGCTTATGTCCCCTTGTTAATAAGCATAGGAGCATACACGTGCTTTAGAAGTCCCGCAAAACACATATTGGCAAATTATTATTCAATAAATCTGAGAATGTATACTATTATCTAGATCTATTATTTTTAAATAATTTTTAAAATAATCCATAAATTGGGATGAAACTAAAATATTCCACCTTTATGAGCGACAGTGTATGTGTCCTCTTACATCCGCACCTCCTGTATTTAAAGCTGCGTTGTTCATTTTGAGATGCTGCCGTGAGGGGCCCGCACGGGCAATATTCATTTCAAATTGCTCCCGGATGGCAGACGCCCGGTGTTGTGCACATTACCCGGGGCTCTTGAGGGGCCCGTGAGGGAGCCGTAGGGTACACGTACGACACCCTTTAGCACCGCAAGGTGCCCGTAAAGATTTTTCATGAACATACGGCTTCAAAAACTGTCCCGGCGCCCGTAGGATCTTTACGGTAGACGGCCGGACACCGGCCGAAAATTCCCAAAATGTCTGATTTTACTCGCCGTACGGGCCCCAGAGTGCATATGTGAAAGCCCCATAAGTTGTGTAATATTGGTATATTTCTTGAAAACCTGTTTTGCTCCAATTAAGCGAAATAAGGACAACTACATGTATACAAATCACATGAATATCGATAAAATAACAAAGTATAGTGAGGTGATTCTTTGCAATGTCCAGTCGTCTCACTACATGTCTGAAGAACAAGAAAGGAAAACACATTTGGGAAAGGGGAATGACGGTAATGATGAGTGATGATCAGATGAAATAAAAGAGAAAAGAGGTTTCAGGGATAGAACGTAACAAACAAAAACGGGGAAAATGTACAAAATTAAGACGGATGAAGTGAAGAGAGAGAGAGAGAGTGAATGTAAGATGCTTGGTGAGGTGGAATCATTATGAATTTGGACAACTGTAATTATAATGACGTGATGAAATATCTACTGTCATATTGATCACGTTGATAAAATGTGAAGTAATAATGGAATACTAATATCAATAATCGCTTTATTGTAGAAATAATAATTGTAGAAATAATAAATTTACAAGAAAATGGTTTCAATTCAGGAATTTGTTTACACAAAATGACATTTTCTGTATATTTTCTTTTTCTTTCCATGAATATCAGAAATACATTATTAAAAATGTTGGTAGTTATCTGTTAACTCAACAGTTCAACAAATTTGTATCTTGAGTAGACAATCTTATTTATGTTATAAATGTAAATTACCTTTAATATATATTTGTTAATTTGTTGCCAATGAAAATCAATGAAATCCCTGTGAAGGGAAAAATATGGAATTAAACAAGAAAAACTCTTTAGTTAGCTTACAGGTTTGCAAGAAACATGCCAGCAAGCACATGGCGATGATTCCTACAGTCTTCATGGCGATACGTCTGTGTATGTGCTTAAGATCATTAGTCTTCCAAAGAAAGCAATGACTAGACAATGACAATATGTTTGCTTATAATGAAGCAATCATATTCGCATTGTCATGAATTATCTATCTAAACATCATGGGGTAGATAGAAGGAGCCCGGGGGAAACGTGCCTCTCATTTTACCCCCTCACATCGAACGGGACAGTAAGAGATGGACTCGAGAAGGGGAGGGAGGGGTGAGGAAGGGGTGAAAGAGAAGAGAGAGAGTGAGATAAAAAATAGTGAGAGGGGGTGGGAGATAGAAGGGAAGAGAAAGAAAAAGAGAGAGAGAGAGAGAGAGAGGGGGGTGGGGAGATAGAAGGGAAGAACAAGAGAGAGGGGGAATCGGGAAATAGAAGGCCAGAGAAAGAAAGAAAGAGAGAGAGAGAGAGAGAGAAGAAGAGAGGATGGGGTAAGACAGGGAGGGACTGAGACATAGAGACAGAGGCAGAAGTGGAGAGAAAGTAGCCTAACGGGGAGAAAGGTGACAAGAAATTCAAAACCCTTCCCCATATTCAACTGACTTTCTAGCTTGTTAATTTCATCCAAAATCAACACGTATGCCTCCTCAACCCCCTAAAAACAAAATAGAAATTGATACCGATGCCCCCTTAATGACTGGGCCGACGTTACCCCTATGAGCTATGTGTGCCAACCCGGTGACGGGCGCGTGTACTTTAGGATGATGTGGCGTGAATTCATTAGAGGAGCTGCTATAGAAAAATGTATTATTGACATAGGGATGTATTGCGACATACATTATGAACATTTCA
Organism: Strongylocentrotus droebachiensis; assembly: GCA_035222895.1. NCBI lineage: Eukaryota > Metazoa > Echinodermata > Echinoidea > Camarodonta > Strongylocentrotidae > Strongylocentrotus > Strongylocentrotus droebachiensis. The sequence goes on from JAVYIG010006535.1 coordinate 31,331, forward strand.
ACCGTTTTTTAACGGAATTTAGATAAAACATAACATCGGATTTGATATAAAGTATGAGTATGCGAAGAAAAAATGTCAAACAAACCACAACAAAAGACAATTATGGCCTTTTTAATATCATTGATTTACTCTGCTCAGTTTGTTCTAAAATTGAGCAAATTTGACCGCCCTAAATATGACATCAAATCACCTTGTTCCGTATCTGAATTCATATTTCGCTTGCTGTATTGTCATTATTAATATTATTATTATCTCTTAAACAAACCTGATTATATCTTCTGTCAATAAGGTGACATCTGGGTCTTTTCTTGGTTGGAGTTCCCACATGTAAGCCACATGCACTGCCTATGCAGCAGCAAGCCTGGTCGGGAGGGGGGGGGGGGGGGGACTGAGGCAATTCAGGCACATTGTGTAGTATAAACTGAAACAGGCATTTACTTGTAAAAGTTCTACAGCCTAAGCCATTTTCCTATTTCTTCTTGATCTTTAATTGTTCATGTTCTAATTGTTCCTTTTCTTGTTGTTTGCATTCTTGTTGTTGTTGTTCTTCTTCTTCTTCTCCTCCTTTTTCTCCTCTTATTTCTTTTTCTTCTTATTCTCCCTCTTCTCCTCCTCTTTCTTCTTATTCTTCTTCTTCATCTTCTTCCTTCTCTTTTTCTTCTTCTTCTCTTTCTTCTATTCCTTCTTCTTATTCTCATTCTTCTTCTTTATCTTCCTCTCATTCTTCTTCTTTATCTTCCTCTCATTCTTCTTCTTCTTCTTCTTCTTCTTCTTCTTCTTCTTCTTCTTCTTCTTCTTTTTCTTCTTCTTCTTTTTTTTCTTCTACAATTAATGACTTGAAGCGATATTCAAATTAGGCGTGTCGCGATTATTATTAACAGCCAACGAATCTGATTCGGTTATCACAGTACAAATTATATGCATTCCGGACACCAATCAGATAAAAATAATCAAATATCAAATATTCTATGGGGAATGGACAAAATGACCAATATTATAGATTTGGCTTAATTTACACTGTTTAATTTGGTCGTCATCTGTTATACCAATTCAATATTTTATTCGCTTGTGAATCTACTCTCTAAATATACCTTCCTCACCGGACATCCAAATCCCTCTTTCTGATTGCTTGATTTTTAAGATTTTGACTATTTAATAATGATTGCCAGTTTATTTATTTCACTTGCGTTTGGACAGATACCGAGGGGTCGGGGGAAACGAGTAAACATTATTCATATTCATATTTATATATTATCATATTCAAATTTATTGTCCAAAGATTGGAAATTAGTTTCATTTGCATGTCAGTACAAGATTACAAATTATAAACATCAATAAGATACAGATGGATACAGAGTAAAACATTTAACTTGAACATAGGTAACAACAAATGCGATATTTCAACATGCAGACTAAAATTCGATTCATAATTCAAGGAGTTAAATTCAATTCATAGTTCGGATTAAATTAAATTCGCAATTCAGATTAAATACAATTAAAAATTCAGACCAATTCAATTCGTAATTCAGATCAAATCCATTTCAAATCCCGATCACATTCAATTCGTAATTCAGATTAAAATAAAATTAACAAAATCAAATCACATTCAATTTATAATTCAAACTAAGTAATTATATTAAATTCATAATTCGGGTTAAATTATATGAGAGGAAGTGGAAGAGGAAGAAAGGAGGAATCAAATAAACTCCAGTGTCAGCATGTAGCATTGTTGGTTCAGTGGTAGAATTCTCGCCTGCCACGCGGGGGACCCGGGTTCAATTCCCGGACAATGCAACCTTTTTTAAAAATTAAATTTGTATTTCTCAATTAGTATTTATGTTGCTTCCCCATTAAAGAATTATTGTATTGTAGATAGAGACGCGGGTGGCCCGGGTTCGATTCACGAGTGCACGAGGGCTATTTTGCATAGAGGTTCATATCATGATGATGATGATCATCAAGTATCATTATCATTATTATTATCTTTATCTTCATAATTATTATTACTATTTTATGATTATGATTATTATTATCATTTTATTTATTATTATGGTTTTCTTATTTTCCATTTCTCCAAAGCTGGAGAGGATCTAGTTAATGTTTCTGAAGACTTCGGCTATTCAACATGAAACAATTAATCCCATTGTTTCTAAACATCTTTCAAAATTATCTATCAAAACTATTTTATTTTGAAAATGAATAGATAACCAACGGGTTGGGAGAAAAAGGGAGAGGGCACGAAAGATGAAGTAGATTTAAGGTCTGTATGTAGCATTGTTGGTTCAGTGGTAGAATTCTCGCCTGCCACGCGGGTGACCCGGTTTCGATTCCCGGACAATGCATTTTTTCTCCCTCGATTAACTGCTGTTATATCTGCGCTAGTCATTTTCATTATCATTTTTTCAAATAATTTATATATGCATCACTTGTGGGATGGAACATTCTTATCAGCATTAGTGCTGTGTAACATAGAGGTCAACATCATCATCGTCGTCATCTTCAATTCGTCATCATCATAGGTATTATCTTTATCATTATTATTATAATTTCCTTATTTTCTATTTCTCCAAAGCTGTAGGAGATTAAAATAATTAGTGAAAATTAAAATTCCTTAAGTTTTTAAACACCTCGGCTAGTCAACATTGAAACAAATAATCCCATTGTTTCTAAACATCTTTCAAAACTGTTTTATTTTGAAAAAGAATAGATAACCAAGACGTGGCGAGAGAAAAGGGGAAGGCACGAGAAATGAAATAAATTCAAGGTCAGCATGTAGCATTGTTGGTTCAGTGGTAGAATTCTCGCCTGCCACGCGGGTGACCCGGGTTCGATTCCCGGACAATGCATTTTTTCCTCCCTCGATTAACTGCTTTTATATCTGCGTTACTCATTTTCATTATCATTTTTTCAAATAATTTATATATGCATCACTTGTGGGATGGCACATTCTTATCAGCATTAGTGCTGTGTAACATAGAGGTCAACATCATCATCGTCGTCATCTTCAATTCGTCATCATCATAGGTATTATCTTTATCATTATTATTATAATTTCCTTATTTTCTATTTCTCCAAAGCTGTAGGAGATTAAAATAATTAGTGAAAATTAAAATTCCTTAAGTTTTTAAACACCTCGGCTAGTCAACATTGAAACAAATAATCCCATTGTTTCTAAACATCTTTCAAAACTGTTTTATTTTGAAAAGGAATAGATAACCAAGACGTGGCGAGAGAAAAGGGGAAGGCACGAGAAATGAAATAAATTCAAGGTCAGCATGTAGCATTGTTGGTTCAGTGGTAGAATTCTCGCCTGCCACGCGGGTGACCCGGGTTCGATTCCCGGACAATGCATTTTTTCCTCCCTCGATTAACTGCTTTTATATCTGCGTTACTCATTTTCATTATCATTTTTTCAAATAATTTATATATGCATCACTTGTGGGATGGCACATTCTTATCAGCATTAGTGCTGTGTAACATAGAGGTCAACATCATCATCGTCGTCATCTTCAATTCGTCATCATCATAGGTATTATCTTTATCATTATTATTATAATTTCCTTATTTTCTATTTCTCCAAAGCTGTAGGAGATTAAAATAATTAGTGAAAATTAAAATTCCTTAAGTTTTTAAACACCTCGGCTAGTCAACATTGAAACAAATAATCCCATTGTTTCTAAACATCTTTCAAAACTGTTTTATTTTGAAAAGGAATAGATAACCAAGACGTGGCGAGAGAAAAGGGGAAGGCACGAGAAATGAAATAAATTCAAGGTCAGCATGTAGCATTGTTGGTTCAGTGGTAGAATTCTCGCCTGCCACGCGGGGGACCCGGGTTCAATTCCCGGACAATGCAATTTTTCCCTTTTTTTTAAATTAAATTTGTATTTCTCAATTAGTATTTATGTTGCTTCCCCATTAAAGAATTATTGTATTGTAGATAGAGACGCGGGTGGCCCGGGTTCGATTCACGAGTGCACGAGGGCTATTTTGCATAGAGGTTCATATCATGATGATGATGATCATCAAGTATCATTATCATTATTATTATCTTTATCTTCATAATTATTATTACTATTTTATGATTATGATTATTATTATCATTTTATTTATTATTATGGTTTTCTTATTTTCCATTTCTCCAAAGCTGGAGAGGATCTAGTTAATGTTTCTGATGACTTCGGCTATTCAACATGAAACAATTAATCCCATTGTTTCTAAACATCTTTCAAAATTATCTATCAAAACTATTTTATTTTGAAAATGAATAGATAACCAACGGGTTGGGAGAAAAAGGGAGAGGGCACGAAAGATGAAGTAGATTTAAGGTCTGTATGTAGCATTGTTGGTTCAGTGGTAGAATTCTCGCCTGCCACGCGGGTGACCCGGTTTCGATTCCCGGACAATGCATTTTTTCTCCCTCGATTAACTGCTGTTATATCTGCGCTAGTCATTTTCATTATCATTTTTTCAAATAATTTATATATGCATCACTTGTGGGATGGAACATTCTTATCAGCATTAGTGCTGTGTAACATAGAGGTCAACATCATCATCGTCGTCATCTTCAATTCGTCATCATCATAGGTATTATCTTTATCATTATTATTATAATTTCCTTATTTTCTATTTCTCCAAAGCTGTAGGAGATTAAAATAATTAGTGAAAATTAAAATTCCTTAAGTTTTTAAACACCTCGGCTAGTCAACATTGAAACAAATAATCCCATTGTTTCTAAACATCTTTCAAAACTGTTTTATTTTGAAAAAGAATAGATAACCAAGACGTGGCGAGAGAAAAGGGGAAGGCACGAGAAATGAAATAAATTCAAGGTCAGCATGTAGCATTGTTGGTTCAGTGGTAGAATTCTCGCCTGCCACGCGGGTGACCCGGGTTCGATTCCCGGACAATGCATTTTTTCCTCCCTCGATTAACTGCTTTTATATCTGCGTTACTCATTTTCATTATCATTTTTTCAAATAATTTATATATGCATCACTTGTGGGATGGCACATTCTTATCAGCATTAGTGCTGTGTAACATAGAGGTCAACATCATCATCGTCGTCATCTTCAATTCGTCATCATCATAGGTATTATCTTTATCATTATTATTATAATTTCCTTATTTTCTATTTCTCCAAAGCTGTAGGAGATTAAAATAATTAGTGAAAATTAAAATTCCTTAAGTTTTTAAACACCTCGGCTAGTCAACATTGAAACAAATAATCCCATTGTTTCTAAACATCTTTCAAAACTGTTTTATTTTGAAAAGGAATAGATAACCAAGACGTGGCGAGAGAAAAGGGGAAGGCACGAGAAATGAAATAAATTCAAGGTCAGCATGTAGCATTGTTGGTTCAGTGGTAGAATTCTCGCCTGCCACGCGGGTGACCCGGGTTCGATTCCCGGACAATGCATTTTTTCCTCCCTCGATTAACTGCTTTTATATCTGCGTTACTCATTTTCATTATCATTTTTTCAAATAATTTATATATGCATCACTTGTGGGATGGCACATTCTTATCAGCATTAGTGCTGTGTAACATAGAGGTCAACATCATCATCGTCGTCATCTTCAATTCGTCATCATCATAGGTATTATCTTTATCATTATTATTATAATTTCCTTATTTTCTATTTCTCCAAAGCTGTAGGAGATTAAAATAATTAGTGAAAATTAAAATTCCTTAAGTTTTTAAACACCTCGGCTAGTCAACATTGAAACAAATAATCCCATTGTTTCTAAACATCTTTCAAAACTGTTTTATTTTGAAAAAGAATAGATAACCAAGACGTGGCGAGAGAAAAGGGGAAGGCACGAGAAATGAAATAAATTCAAGGTCAGCATGTAGCATTGTTGGTTCAGTGGTAGAATTCTCGCCTGCCACGCGGGTGACCCGGGTTCGATTCCCGGACAATGCATTTTTTCCTCCCTCGATTAACTGCTTTTATATCTGCGTTACTCATTTTCATTATCATTTTTTCAAATAATTTATATATGCATCACTTGTGGGATGGCACATTCTTATCAGCATTAGTGCTGTGTAACATAGAGGTCAACATCATCATCGTCGTCATCTTCAATTCGTCATCATCATAGGTATTATCTTTATCATTATTATTATAATTTCCTTATTTTCTATTTCTCCAAAGCTGTAGGAGATTAAAATAATTAGTGAAAATTAAAATTCCTTAAGTTTTTAAACACCTCGGCTAGTCAACATTGAAACAAATAATCCCATTGTTTCTAAACATCTTTCAAAACTGTTTTATTTTGAAAAGGAATAGATAACCAAGACGTGGCGAGAGAAAAGGGGAAGGCACGAGAAATGAAATAAATTCAAGGTCAGCATGTAGCATTGTTGGTTCAGTGGTAGAATTCTCGCCTGCCACGCGGGTGACCCGGGTTCGATTCCCGGACAATGCATTTTTTCCTCCCTCGATTAACTGCTTTTATATCTGCGTTACTCATTTTCATTATCATTTTTTCAAATAATTTATATATGCATCACTTGTGGGATGGCACATTCTTATCAGCATTAGTGCTGTGTAACATAGAGGTCAACATCATCATCGTCGTCATCTTCAATTCGTCATCATCATAGGTATTATCTTTATCATTATTATTATAATTTCCTTATTTTCTATTTCTCCAAAGCTGTAGGAGATTAAAATAATGAGTGAAAATTAAAATTCCTTAAGTTTTTAAACACCTCGGCTAGTCAACATTGAAACAAATAATCCCATTGTTTCTAAACATCTTTCAAAACTGTTTTATTTTGAAAAGGCATAGATAACCAAGACGTGGCGAGAGAAAAGGGGAAGGCACGAGAAATGAAATAAATTCAAGGTCAGCATGTAGCATTGTTGGTTCAGTGGTAGAATTCTCGCCTGCCACGCGGGTGACCCGGGTTCGATTCCCGGACAATGCATTTTTTCCTCCCTCGATTAACTGCTTTTATATCTGCGTTACTCATTTTCATTATCATTTTTTCAAATAATTTATATATGCATCACTTGTGGGATGGCACATTCTTATCAGCATTAGTGCTGTGTAACATAGAGGTCAACATCATCATCGTCGTCATCTTCAATTCGTCATCATCATAGGTATTATCTTTATCATTATTATTATAATTTCCTTATTTTCTATTTCTCCAAAGCTGTAGGAGATTAAAATAATGAGTGAAAATTAAAATTCCTTAAGTTTTTAAACACCTCGGCTAGTCAACATTGAAACAAATAATCCCATTGTTTCTAAACATCTTTCAAAACTGTTTTATTTTGAAAAGGCATAGATAACCAAGACGTGGCGAGAGAAAAGGGGAAGGCACGAGAAATGAAATAAATTCAAGGTCAGCATGTAGCATTGTTGGTTCAGTGGTAGAATTCTCGCCTGCCACGCGGGTGACCCGGGTTCGATTCCCGGACAATGCATTTTTTCCTCCCTCGATTAACTGCTTTTATATCTGCGTTACTCATTTTCATTATCATTTTTTCAAATAATTTATATATGCATCACTTGTGGGATGGCACATTCTTATCAGCATTAGTGCTGTGTAACATAGAGGTCAACATCATCATCGTCGCCATCTTCAATTCGTCATCATCATAGGTATTATCTTTATCATTATTATTATAATTTCCTTATTTTCTATTTCTCCAAAGCTGTAGGAGATTAAAATAATTAGTGAAAATTAAAATTCCTTAAGTTTTTAAACACCTCGGCTAGTCAACATTGAAACAAATAATCCCATTGTTTCTAAACATCTTTCAAAACTGTTTTATTTTGAAAAGGAATAGATAACCAAGACGTGGCGAGAGAAAAGGGGAAGGCACGAGAAATGAAATAAATTCAAGGTCAGCATGTAGCATTGTTGGTTCAGTGGTAGAATTCTCGCCTGCCACGCGGGTGACCCGGGTTCGATTCCCGGACAATGCATTTTTTCCTCCCTCGATTAACTGCTTTTATATCTGCGTTACTCATTTTCATTATCATTTTTTCAAATAATTTATATATGCATCACTTGTGGGATGGCACATTCTTATCAGCATTAGTGCTGTGTAACATAGAGGTCAACATCATCATCGTCGTCATCTTCAATTCGTCATCATCATAGGTATTATCTTTATCATTATTATTATAATTTCCTTATTTTCTATTTCTCCAAAGCTGTAGGAGATTAAAATAATTAGTGAAAATTAAAATTCCTTAAGTTTTTAAACACCTCGGCTAGTCAACATTGAAACAAATAATCCCATTGTTTCTAAACATCTTTCAAAACTGTTTTATTTTGAAAAGGAATAGATAACCAAGACGTGGCGAGAGAAAAGGGGAAGGCACGAGAAATGAAATAAATTCAAGGTCAGCATGTAGCATTGTTGGTTCAGTGGTAGAATTCTCGCCTGCCACGCGGGTGACCCGGGTTCGATTCCCGGACAATGCATTTTTTCCTCCCTCGATTAACTGCTTTTATATCTGCGTTACTCATTTTCATTATCATTTTATCGAATAGTTTATATATGTATTACTTGAAGGATGGAACATCCTTATCTGCATTAGTGCTTTATAACATAGAGGTCATCATCATCATCAATTCGTCATCATCATAGGTATCATCATTATTATCATGTCTTATTTTCCAATTCTCCAAAGCTGGTGGAGATTTAGTGGAAATGAAAATTCCTAAAGTTTTTGAAGACCTCGGTTACTAAACATTGAAACAATTAATCCCATTTGTTCTAAACATCTTTCAAAACTGTTTTATTTTGAAAAAGAATAGATAACCAAGACGTGGCGAGAGAAAAGGGGAAGGCACGAGAAATGAAATAAATTCAAGGTCAGCATGTAGCATTGTTGGTTCAGTGGTAGAATTCTCGCCTGCCACGCGGGTGACCCGGGTTCGATTCCCGGACAATGCATTTTTTCCTCCCTCGATTAACTGCTTTTATATCTGCGTTACTCATTTTCATTATCATTTTTTCAAATAATTTATATATGCATCACTTGTGGGATGGCACATTCTTATCAGCATTAGTGCTGTGTAACATAGAGGTCAACATCATCATCGTCGTCATCTTCAATTCGTCATCATCATAGGTATTATCTTCATCATTATTATTATAATTTCCTTATTTTCTATTTCTCCAAAGCTGTAGGAGATTAAAATAATGAGTGAAAATTAAAATTCCTTAAGTTTTTAAACACCTCGGCTAGTCAACATTGAAACAAATAATCCCATTGTTTCTAAACATCTTTCAAAACTGTTTTATTTTGAAAAGGCATAGATAACCAAGACGTGGCGAGAGAAAAGGGGAAGGCACGAGAAATGAAATAAATTCAAGGTCAGCATGTAGCATTGTTGGTTCAGTGGTAGAATTCTCGCCTGCCACGCGGGTGACCCGGGTTCGATTCCCGGACAATGCATTTTTTCCTCCCTCGATTAACTGCTTTTATATCTGCGTTACTCATTTTCATTATCATTTTTTCAAATAATTTATATATGCATCACTTGTGGGATGGCACATTCTTATCAGCATTAGTGCTGTGTAACATAGAGGTCAACATCATCATCGTCGTCATCTTCAATTCGTCATCATCATAGGTATTATCTTTATCATTATTATTATAATTTCCTTATTTTCTATTTCTCCAAAGCTGTAGGAGATTAAAATAATTAGTGAAAATTAAAATTCCTTAAGTTTTTAAACACCTCGGCTAGTCAACATTGAAACAAATAATCCCATTGTTTCTAAACATCTTTCAAAACTGTTTTATTTTGAAAAGGAATAGATAACCAAGACGTGGCGAGAGAAAAGGGGAAGGCACGAGAAATGAAATAAATTCAAGGTCAGCATGTAGCATTGTTGGTTCAGTGGTAGAATTCTCGCCTGCCACGCGGGTGACCCGGGTTCGATTCCCGGACAATGCATTTTTTCCTCCCTCGATTAACTGCTTTTATATCTGCGTTACTCATTTTCATTATCATTTTTTCAAATAATTTATATATGCATCACTTGTGGGATGGCACATTCTTATCAGCATTAGTGCTGTGTAACATAGAGGTCAACATCATCATCGTCGTCATCTTCAATTCGTCATCATCATAGGTATTATCTTTATCATTATTATTATAATTTCCTTATTTTCTATTTCTCCAAAGCTGTAGGAGATTAAAATAATTAGTGAAAATTAAAATTCCTTAAGTTTTTAAACACCTCGGCTAGTCAACATTGAAACAAATAATCCCATTGTTTCTAAACATCTTTCAAAACTGTTTTATTTTGAAAAGGAATAGATAACCAAGACGTGGCGAGAGAAAAGGGGAAGGCACGAGAAATGAAATAAATTCAAGGTCAGCATGTAGCATTGTTGGTTCAGTGGTAGAATTCTCGCCTGCCACGCGGGTGACCCGGGTTCGATTCCCGGACAATGCATTTTTTCCTCCCTCGATTAACTGCTTTTATATCTGCGTTACTCATTTTCATTATCATTTTTTCAAATAATTTATATATGCATCACTTGTGGGATGGCACATTCTTATCAGCATTAGTGCTGTGTAACATAGAGGTCAACATCATCATCGTCGTCATCTTCAATTCGTCATCATCATAGGTATTATCTTTATCATTATTATTATAATTTCCTTATTTTCTATTTCTCCAAAGCTGTAGGAGATTAAAATAATTAGTGAAAATTAAAATTCCTTAAGTTTTTAAACACCTCGGCTAGTCAACATTGAAACAAATAATCCCATTGTTTCTAAACATCTTTCAAAACTGTTTTATTTTGAAAAGGAATAGATAACCAAGACGTGGCGAGAGAAAAGGGGAAGGCACGAGAAATGAAATAAATTCAAGGTCAGCATGTAGCATTGTTGGTTCAGTGGTAGAATTCTCGCCTGCCACGCGGGTGACCCGGGTTCGATTCCCGGACAATGCATTTTTTCCTCCCTCGATTAACTGCTTTTATATCTGCGTTACTCATTTTCATTATCATTTTATCGAATAGTTTATATATGTATTACTTGAAGGATGGAACATCCTTATCTGCATTAGTGCTTTATAACATAGAGGTCATCATCATCATCAATTCGTCATCATCATAGGTATCATCATTATTATCATGTCTTATTTTCCAATTCTCCAAAGCTGGTGGAGATTTAGTGGAAATGAAAATTCCTAAAGTTTTTGAAGACCTCGGTTACTAAACATTGAAACAATTAATCCCATTTGTTCTAAACATCTTTCAAAACTATTTTACTTTTAAAATGAAATAGATAACCAAGAGGTGGTGAGACATAACATAGATTGAAAGTCAGCATAATATAGCATTGTTGGTTCAGTGGTAGAATTCTCGCCTGCCACGCGGGTGACCCGGGTTCGATTCCCGGACAATGCATTTTCCTGTGTATATTCTGCATCTGCATCTTCATTTCCCCCGCTCCAAAGAGGATGTATACGTGGAGACTTTGACCATCTTTTTTAAACTTTTCAATTAGCTCTAACTCTTCTGTCCTCACCGGACACCCCGTTCCCTATTTTTAATTCCTTGATATATAAAGATCTTGATTATTCAACAATGATTAGCAATTTTGTTGTCGTTGAGTTATCAGAACTTTTTCAATTTTATAGGTCGGCCGAAATTACTTTTGTAATATCTTATTGATTGAATATTTATATGGCAAGTCATGGAATAGTGTATATATTGATCTTTTGTGGAAATAATTATGTTGATAATTAATAAAGAAATCCGGTGGAAGGGTAAATAGAAGGAAAAAAAAAGTATTTGTACTTTTCTGAGTTTCCTCATCGGACATTTAATTTCCTCTTTTCAATTCATTGAATTCAAAATGTATAAGCTATTCAATAATGACTTTCAACTTGTTTTACAAAAACATTTTTTCAGAATTATTTCAATTTAGCCTACCTCTTGACAAATAGTTGGGAAAAAAGTGAAGAGAACTAAATGTCATATAAGATAGCATTGTTGGTTCAGTGGTAGAATTCTCGCCTGCCACGCGGGTGACCCGGGTTCGATTCCCGGACAATGCAATTTTTTGTCAATCATCTTCTTCAAATACGGCTTAGCACTCCTGGAAAATTAAAACGTCGGGCTGGGTGTGCGCATTAAAATTGATAATAAGACTGAGTGATACTTTTGGAAATGCCTCGAGCCTTGAATACGTCGGGATTTTAAACGTAAGCTATGGATGGTGGTGAGGAATCATATTCCGTTTTTGGAAGAAAGGAATATTTAAAGGAATCTATGTTTAAACTTATTTCGATAAAAGACTTATATATATATTTTGCCGTGAACAGATCTTCTGGTTAAACGAGTAACAGGGTGAAAAAGTTCTAACAGTGAACGTAAAGATACCCTTCATTTCTGCATTTCTTTGTCATCATCATTTACATTATCATCATCATCATCATCATGATCATTATCATTATCATCAGTATCATTATCATCGTTATCATTTTAATTATTATTATTCCGCTTTTAGTTTCATGCTTCGCGCCCTCGCCTTCCTGGAATAATTTTTAGGCTTGTCGGATAACGTTTTCTGTTATATAGTCCCTTGTTTCACTCAACGAGCGATCTGTTCAGCGACCTTAGTTTTCTGCACAATCTCACCACGAGAGAAAGAGGTCTAGCGCCATCTAACGATGAAACCATGTTTTCTCCTTCTAATAATAAATATTGATGTTCAATATGTCGCTGATTTTCGTTTAATCTTAATTTTATGAAGTTTTATATGTAAGGGCTCATTTAAATGCAGGAGTCCGTTTTCGCGTGTTTATATTTAAACTGAATGATATAAGCATAAATCGCATTAATCCTTTTACAAATAAATAACATAAAATCTCCTCCTGCGACGTGAATAGCATTGTTGGTTCAGTGGTAGAATTCTCGCCTGCCACGCGGGGGACCCGGGTTCAATTCCCGGACAATGCAGTTTTTACTCTATTTTTTATTAAATTTGTATTTCTCAATTAGTATTTATGTTGCTTCCTCGTTAATAGATATCCGAAAATGTTCCTAACCAAACAACGCTATTGAAACAACGCTATGAAATTGCTACCAGAACGGTATCACTACCGTACAGTGGGGTTATTGCACATGTATGTTTTTCATGGTTGGAAAGAATCTACTTGGTATATTAATGTATATGAAGATGAGTGAAAGAAATATAGATAAAGATCAAAAAAGAAAACGAAGTAATAATCTTTTCAGTCCAATACATTCCTACACAACAAAACCATCAATGAGTCTAAAGACTTCACGACATCACGACTTATGTTTATATTCCGAATAGTGTCTAAATGTGCAGACTATATGTCAGTAGTGGGCTTGTAATCTCTCTCCACGCGCCGCTCTGTCTTCGTAATAGCAATAGCGTCCTCTATCGAAAAAAAAAGTATACATGACAATCACTATTCACATCTATTTTACGTACAGCAGGGTATTTTTAGCCTAGTTTTTCTCGGAAACCGGGGCAATTAACCTCAAAATATTTATCAACACCGTGATATTCTTAGAAACAACAGATACATTTTGCGTTAATGTCGTTTTCATAGCAAGTTAGTTATAGAACAGCAAGATAATTTTGTCACTTTACAAACAAGGTTCGTTGACACTCGGACATATTTTCAGTTTCTAAACACCATGAAAAGGTGAATAACCTCGAGCTTTAGAATGTCACATCTCTGAGGTGTCACTGCCAAATATTTCCTCTCCATCTTCTTTATTCATCGTGTCAGGTTCAACGACCAAGTTTGATAGTAGGCACACTTTCGGTTTGGAGAGCTCACTTGAAAAATAATGATTATGAAATTTGAAATAAAAAAATGAATCAGCATATTTAGAACAACAAAAGACCCTTCTTCAGCCCCTTCCCAAAGGAAAAAAATAACATTTAACTGGTTAAGACACTGACGCTAAAAATCAAACGAAGGTCTATTTTGTTTGTCCCATTTACTTTTATTTGGATGTTTAATTTGGGGGTTTATTGATCTCAAATCAAGACGGAAATCATTTCATAAAGATTAAATCAATAAAAGATTAAATCAATCAAGATTAAACATTATTATTCATTATTTCAATTTTTAGCATAGTTTTAGACAAAAAAAAAACCATCAGACCCAATTAGATTTGTGCATGCTTCAATGAAAATGCTTACTTATGACTACCAAAAAGCTTGAGATAGGCTTGCCCAGCAAGGCAACACATAATCTTCAGTTTCTATACCTTTAGAAATACAATAACTCACACCGGACGAATATATTGGTTAGTCGGCGCCTTGGGGTATGTTAGAAGCATAAGCATTCATAAAACTGAATGCATCTTTTGAACTAGTTTAGTGGGGTATTTTACTTGGTGATTGCATGAAATTGTGGGTTCTTTGTATTAATTCTGTGAAGAAATCGATTAATTAATAGGCCTGTTCCATTGCTGATGAAAATAACGACGGATTCGAGGTCTTCTAACTTTCATAGGGATGGAAATGGGAAGACATCCCCCTCTCCCCTCCCTCAATGCTCAGGCGACGATTCTCCTGGCTTGATATCTTCCAATCACATACAGGTAACTATATAGTAACTATATTATACATAACCCTTGTAAATTTGACGTTCATGTGTTTTTCATAACTCAAGAATGAAAGGTGGGTTGGTTATTTTCGCGCCTTTTTTGAATACTTTTAAATGTAATCTTAAATGTATCACATTCTCAAGAAACATCATTAGGACAAATCAATTGTTCACAAACTTAACAAATGAAAAAACTTCTTGAGGGAATGAATAATTTAGTCGTTAATTGTAGGGTTAGGATTAGGATTTCCTTTGAGGTTTAGGGTAATAGGTAAGCTAGAGTAGTGTTTAATTCAGGCATGGTTCAGGCTAGTAAAATCCATGGTTAAATTTGGAATTTACTTAGTGTAGGTAATTGACCGCAGATAATTTTTCGTCGAAGTATGTCTCGTAAAAAACTAATTATATATCATTCCCGTTTACTGACATTTGTAAACAGGTAAACATGTTTATTATCTTCATAAAAAGATAGAGGTTGGCTCATTTAATTTCTTTAACATCTATGAATAGATGTCATAAGTGATTTGACATATTTTCATCATGCTATCACACCCCTATCAACAACAATCATGAATCATGGCGACGAAAATAATCATGTTTTTACCGATAGGAGAACCAATTTCATGCCCCAAGTATTTTCTTTTATTCGTCCATTTTCTTTTGTCAGCTGTCGTCCTTATTTTTCGTCCATTGTCATGACCGCGCCTGTTTTCATCGCGTGTCACAAGGTGTTGATATAAAGAGAATAATAAGAGCCAATTTCTAACAATTCACACCTTTTCTTATGCCATTCATTCCCTTGTACCTTTATATATAAGACAGGTTCGATGGCCTGAGGTTGAAAACAACTTGCTCAAAATATAGCTATTTTGTTCATCTGATATTCATGCATGTATGCATTGTTATTCCCGAATGGCGTAATATTGTTGATATGCAACTCTTTTATCATTGTTATATTGCATGTAATTGAAAAGTTGGGACAAAATAACGATTTTCTTCAAATTGACACCTTTTATTTCTGCCCTAAGGCAAGGCCTGCCATCATGGTTATCCTTTTATCGAAGTTCAATGCCTTGCAGGTCCAACAAATTTGTGAGAAAAGTTTGATCACCTATCTGCTTCTTCAAATTAATATAGGCCTGTACATTTCTCATTTGATTTGATTTGATTTGATTTGATTTGATAAAAAGTAATATTCAACAATATTCAAAATCGCAGCTAAAAGCTGATCAGCCCACATATTAAAGTTACAGATTAGAAATACAACATTAAAGAGAAAATGCTATATATATAAGATATTAGATAAGAGTGAACTCCTTGAAAGTGGGAGGATTAGAAACTTGCATTGACAAAGGGTCTGAAATACAGACTAAGACCGTAAGGCTTGTGGATAGGCTTGGCTCAAGTCATCAAACAAGTTTTTTGTTTAATGTTTTAAAATGTTATTCTGTCATTAGAAAAGTTAACACAATATAGACGTTGACGTTTACGATGCATTTCAAATTTATAAGGGCGGTGATGATTAAAATTACTTAGATAGTAATGGTGAACTTGAAATAAACGAGTATGATGAATTGATGATGGTGATATAATATGATGTTATGTGGATGATGATTTGAGCGGTAAAGGTTGATTGGGACATAGTAGGTCCATGGTTTGTGTGTGTGTGTGTGTGTGTGTGTGTGTGGGGGGGGGGGGAGGGGGGTGGAGGGGGGGGGGGAACGAGTGCCCCAATCAAATGCGGAAAGAGGCAGAGGAGGCAACAGCAAAAAAGGGGAAACAGATGGAGATAGCTAGAGGAGATGAAAAAGAGAATGTGAAAAACATACCAGACCACTCCCTCATATAAAGAGTAACACTTTGTTTAGTTAAGAAACAAATAAAGAGCTTTATTCGGAAAGTAGTATTTAGCATCATCCTTGAAATATAATCATGCAGCACTAAAGCAAAGGCCTTCTAGAAATGAGTGAACAGAATAAAGTTAACCATGTCGAATCATAGTACGGTTAGCCACTAGTGCATTTCTAAAAACATTTGTTGTTGTTTGTTACAGAATGGCTAATCCAGCAAATAAGCAATTAAATGTACATTGCTTCAACACTATAAGATTGATAAGTTGTTTTCAAATAAAAATTTAAAAACACATTAAGAAATTTAAATCATGTTTCGTTACAAGATAGTTCGTGGGGGATGTTTGTCTCTCTTTCCCCGAGAGGCTATCGTTTCGAATCTCAAGGACGTATTTGTTCTCTTCGAAACAGAAAAACGCCATAATCGAGACCGAGCAGCGCCAATATCCCATGAATACGGGTTACGAATACGAAAGGTCATGCACCGCTTCCCCTGCAGTCCCACATATAGATTCAGCCGTGTGGAACTGATTGACTGGGTAACTCAAGCGTAAGCTAACTGTAAACACGATTTTTTTTTTTGCTTGGTCGTTCTCCGAAGCTATCACCCTCGAAGGTTATGAAATGTTATCGTGCGTTGACGCTCAGAAACACGTGTAAACAACCACTTAGATATAATCCTATAAGCACCTGGAAAATCATATTAAAGATTTTCATTTTCAGGATAAATTATGAGTCTAACCGTTGCGCGTCTACGTCAGACCAAGGAGTTACCAGCACTCCTTGGTCAGACGAATGAAGCCAATTCTCCATGCAAAATGTGTCATCATCTTTTTTCCCTTCACCGTTTCTGTTTGATCTCCTTAATTTTCTTTCTTTGTTTCTTTTCCCTGTTTCATTTCTTCTGTAGGTAGGAGTCGCATGATTTTCGATTCAGTGTTTGTTTGGACCCTCGAATTTATCAGATACGAAGAAAAAATATGTAGAGAAAAAGAAATTGAATTAAAGATGGAGATCTGCTCAAAGTTTTTGGTAGAGATGTTCGAGGTGCTCAATGCAGGGTTTTCCCCGAGTCTCCTCCATCTTCCCGTTTCATTTCCATCTCCATTTCCCTTTTCCTAGATTGTAGGATCTCATCTATCTTCATTTCCCCCCTCTATATACGATTAATTACCCATATCTAGCAATCAATCAATCTACAGATCTTTTTTTTAACATAAGTCTATCTAGAAAAACAATACATATATATTTCTTATCTAACTACATCTATTAATGTCTATCTAGACGTCTATACCGGCTACTTCCCATATTAGAATCAGGTATAGGGCTACATGTATACTTCGTGGACAAAAAGGTATGAATAGTCTGAAAAGAAAATGTTATGGCAACAGTTATCAAAACTGGCATAATTATGAAAATGAAAATCAACAAAATCCTTGTGGAGGGAAAAATATGGAGAAAAAAAAACTGGCATAATTATGTTGAAATATGCCTGATGCTTCACGATTGAACCAAAGGCGAATTCGATTTTTAATCGACATACGCTGAGGGTTACCCATTTCCGTTTACACATTGTAATTTTCACAGAAATGTCAATCATAATATATTTCAATTTTAACACTTCCAACACTAACAAGCTTCCCTATCACGAGGACTCTGCATGTGAGAGGTCAATGAACTTTGATCATGAATAGTATCATTCAAGGTTTCTTTAGTGAATATACTATTTTTTTTAGTATAAATATTTTGAAAAGGCCGTGGAATGACGAATAGGCTACTCACAAATTGTGATAATCGTAATCATTTTTCTTCCATCCTAGGCCCGCCCCTCCCATGCATTCACTGCACCCCACCCCCTTCTCTCCAGCACAAGGCCCTCCCCTTCTCTGTCTCTATATCTGTCTCTCTCTGTCTCTCTGTCTCTCTGTCTCTCTCTGTCTGTCTCTCTCTCTCTCTCTCTGTATGTGTGTGTGTGTGTCTCTCTCTCCCGCTCTCTCTGTCTCTCTCTCGTTCCAACACGCACACACAATCTCCCTGCTTTCTCTAAGCCTTCTCTTCAATCTTCATTATTTTCCCAGGTTTGACAAAGATGACATCACGCATGGGGATGACAAATTTTGCCAAATTCGTCTCACTTCCGAGAAAAACGATTGCTTTTTATTGGAGCCCATTTTAGACCCATCTCCGTCCGCTCCTGTTCTTACAATTGGCGTTAAGTGATCTGGAAAATCCGTATTGCGTGCTGCATGCATGAAGTCATTGACATTGTTGGTGAACATGACCGCCAATAACACCGTTTCGTACAGATGGGACTGTACATGCACAAAGCTCGTTATGATCAGCTGTATATACGTCGTGCATTTTCAAGATGATATTCATATCCGGGCAATTTTTTTGAAATGCCTGTTAATTCGATTTTATATATTCTGCCTCTTCCACTTTGAGCGTCTGAGACAAGATAAAGAACAAAATAGGAAAAAGGGGAAACATAAAAAGCGATACAATGATAATAAAGCTAACTATGATAAACATGATCAAAGAGAAAGAGAGAGGTGAGAGAGAGAGAGAGAGAGAGAGAGAGAGAGAGAGAAGGGGGAGGGAGGGGTATAGGGTTGGCAGGTGGGTAGACAGGCAGCGGAACAGCAGAGATGTAGATACAAAATGAAGGACTGAATAAAGAAAATCATAATAAAATATAAAAAAAATATATAAATACAATTTCCAAAAAGTAGGCTAAAGGCCCATCTTTTAAGGGAAAATGAATAATAGATAGATGGACATATAGATAGATACACCATACATACATACATACAAACATGATAGAAAGATAGATACATACATAGTACATAGATGCATAATTGATGGACAGATAGATAATTATATAGGGAGAGGGTGACGGAGAGAGGGGGGGGGGGGGGCAGAAGGGGAGCCAGAGTAATAAATAGATTGTTATTGCTAATATCAATACATTTTTCATGAACACAAAATGAGCTCATCTACATACAGTTCAGCACGCCTCTGGTCAAACCTTCCTTTCTGAAATGACACCATACCAACTACCAGTCTACATGTTTATGTCAATCTGAATTCATATCAAATCAAAAAGGAAAGGAAGTTTATTCACCATCAACAAAATTCGCCCTACTTCCTAGCCATCCCGATATTACATCACCTCGACAATATTGGCTGACAGCCCAATAAAACACGTCAGGCTAACACTTCTAACGGGTATATTATGTCCGCTTCCAAAACGTATATCAAATATTAGTCAATACTATAAAAAAAAAATATTACAAAAGAAAAACCTGACCTCCATTTTAATTTGATTGACAAAAGGTGACAAAGTGTTAATTCATACGAGGGTTAAAGAAAATAGAATATATATATATAAACGAGGACAAGCATTTCGGTTCGTTGGCGATTTATTATCAATATATCGTTTTCGCATGGTTTAATGACTAGAGGATTTCGTTTTATATTATTGCCATTTTTTGTGTATACAAAACCACGCGGGCATGCCAAGCTGTGACGTCACTTTAAATATGGCGCTTCGATCGATGTAGGCGTTTGAAATTAAAGATAAAGTTGTGCATTGGTGATGTGATTAAATCGCGAAAGACTACCTGAAAGGAATGATAATAGTTGAATATGTGGTACATAAGATTTAAGTAGAAGTTGAATGATTTGTATGATGTTACATTCCATAGTTAGAATATTAAGGCATTTGAAGAGCCATGCTTTTCAGGGAACAATTGTTTATCTGATGTTCTTCCACACTTGCATAATACAATGATAACGCTCACAAATGATTTTTTCACCTCTTCCCACAACTCAACCTTCTCTTTAAATTACATTGAATTTGATTTTAAAATACTTTAAAAAACTCTATCCATGAGATGATTGTGGCAATATGATTTATTCTTTTGATAGATAAAGTTTGTCCAACTCTATGGGCAGCAGAGGTTTTGTAGTATATCGCTAGTCAAAGAAAATTGCATTTCGTCATGGATTACCGGTGGTTACTAAAAGATAATGATACTGTATATTTGTTTGTAGTTTTCTGTATACCATGACTAGATAATAATCGTCATCCGTTACGGATGTTTTTCTTCTGATTGACACAAATAATGATGATTTATTACTTGGAAATGTTGTTTTAACACATCCGTAACAAAATCAGCATATAAAACAAATAAACAAGTAAGCAAACAATGTCGAATAATTGTATAAATGTCCGTGGAATTCAACCATGTCCATGCTTGGAATTTTATTTTATTTTGCCTTTGATTTAATGGCCTTGGCATTGACCTTGTGGTTTGTAAAGAAATTCACGTCCTTGTCAATATCTATTGATATATACACTTGCAACTTTCTTTAGTTTAGTTATTTTTAGCATATAT
Source organism: Strongylocentrotus droebachiensis (assembly GCA_035222895.1). Taxonomy (NCBI): domain Eukaryota; kingdom Metazoa; phylum Echinodermata; class Echinoidea; order Camarodonta; family Strongylocentrotidae; genus Strongylocentrotus; species Strongylocentrotus droebachiensis. Next base: position 52,175 of record JAVYIG010006535.1, read on the forward strand.
TTATATAATTATATTTAAGCAAATAAACAACACAAAATATTTGGAAGTATAGTAGCATATGTCATTCAAAGGTATCCTTGCCATTGATTTTATTATGAAGACAAATACTAACAAGACTTTCAGTATCGACATTTTAAACCGTTTCCTCTGCTTCTCAATTAGGCCATTTAAAAAAAAGAATGTCGGCGGCCATCTTGAAAAATAGCCCGACTGTCAGGGAAAATGTACCGGGCGGCCATTTTGAAAGAGAAAAAAAAGGGCCTCCGAGTCCTCCTTCCTTTTTTTCGAAAAAAACAGGACGCTAAACATGTTTTTTAAATTTTTATTTAGCCTTAGCTCTATACTTTCTTTTCACTCCTTGTTCTGCTAATTAATCCTATCCGTTCTGTCAATGACAGATGGTATATATTTTTTCACAAAATATCGATTTATAGTCGTTAACATTTGATGTGACTTGGATTGGATTCGGTAACATTTACATATTACCATGAACATAAGTTCTTGAAATTACCTTCTAACAACAGATATTTAAACAATATAATCCTTATAATGTCATTTTAATCGGCCCCATATTTTAGTAGTTTTACATAAATTGATTGAAACTCTTACCCGATTTATCATATCATCATGTAAATGAACATCCCGGTAGACTGAGTTACAGAATTTCGCATCGAAATGAACTACTTTGTATCAAACTGTTTGTCCAGCTAGTTTCCATCTTTCTACTTCAGGGGCAGATCCAGGATTGTATAAAAAGCAGGGGGGGGGGCAACAACTTTACACAATACACGTGAGCTGCTCAGGGGGGGGGGGGGAGAATTTTGTGTACCCGAGGTATACCAATTAGATTTCGAAGAGAAGGGGAAGATCAGTGGTGCCTCCCCCATAATCTGCCACTATCCATGCTGAAACCTAGGAGATCAAAATGAACTGATCTTCAGGAGTGCACTTCTTTTCCACACATGACTTTTTCTTAATCATTAAGGTCCTTTTATTTCTCCAGTTGTATCTCTTTTCCCTCTCTTTCACCATCTTCCTTTCTTTAATTCTCTCTCTCTCTCTCTCTCTCTCTGACACCCCCATCCCCTTTCTACCCATCTCCTATGGAATTCCTCCTCCTTCCACCTGCTAATATTAACTACCTCTCCACCTCTTACCCATCCCCGCCCCTATCCTGTCAGATCCCTCATCATTTTCGAAATGCTTTCCAATTTTTAATTCGTCATCGGCATGCGTTATTTGGCGTGGCGCTGGGCTGGCCCGTGACCCACAGCCCACGACTGACACGCATCTCTATCTTCGAATCTACCCCACTGAGTTGACGAGTCATCGTGGTGTTTCGTGGCACGGTGTGCGGAAAATTGGAAGAGTGGAAAGAAAAGAAAAGAAATCAGGAAAGGAGCCCCCCCCCCCCCCCCCCTCTCTGATCAATTTTCAGCGAACGCCAGCCCAGACGCCGCGGGGAGTTCTGGGGACTAACCCGACCGAGTTTCCGCCTCATGCAGCAGGTGTCCCAAAACACGCGACTGCCTAGAGGTGTAGAAGGTCTATGTCATTGACTTCGGGGCCTGTTGCATGGGAGAAAGTAGGATGGTGTAGCCAGACCGAAAATAGAGAGTTGTATGACAGTGGATAACTGTGGGCTGAGACGGAGAGAGAGAAGGTCCATGGCCATTAAGAGAGAGAGAGAGAGAGAGAGAGATAGAGACGGATGGAAGAGAAAGAAAGGGAGGGGGTTGTAAACAGTTTTCCCTCCAATTTTTTGGACCATCCAATAGGCCATTTTATTAAAAATTAATCTTTGAATAGCATATTGGAATACATGTACAAATATTAAAATGTCATATAATACTTCAGAATAAGATAAACAATACACGATGAATATCAACCATAATAAGCGATTACTGAAAGCGTAGCATATTGATATTCATAATAGGATCATAATAATACTGTATAGGCCTATACAGAACAAGGACTGAAAATGATTTGGGAAATTCAATAAAAATAATACTTAAAACATATCAATTTCCTCTCAAAATTTGGTTGTAAAAAGATGGAGGAAGCGAACGATAGTGGTCGTGAGACAGAGAAAGGTAGTGGGAGAGCCGAGAGGAAAAAAAGTGTGTGTGTGTGGGGGGGGGGGGGGGGGGCGGCCGAAATCCTCTTGTCATATCCCAATCTTCAAATTCCTAGTCATATTTTCTTCTCTCGTTACAAATCGCCATGGTAACAGAATGACAATGTTAAAAAAATGACATGAGTTGAACACATTCTCGGAACGTGCAGAAAGCAGTCCCATAGGTATGATGATAGGCGGGACAACTTGTTAAAAGAAATGTCCTTTTCATGTACAACATGTACAACGGATATAAATCATAATGTATACCAGGGAGGATGAACTTCCCCTTTTACTTCCCCCTTCACACTCCCACTGTCGTGCCGATGACAGGGCAGACTCCATCACATTCATATTGTCTGAAATATTACCAGAAAACTTATAAAATGATCATGCTGCAGCCCTCGAAACAGAGCCCTTACCATGCTTACAATTTGATTGATTATCTCCATTTATTTGGAGAGTAATATTGCTTGATTAAAATAATGTGAGTAGGACTAAGAGTAAGTAGAATATTGACGTTCTTCTTTATATTAATAGTCCTTATATATTCATTTTGCCTTTTTGAAATCCGATGTGTGCGTGTGGAGGTGGGGTGGGGGTGGGGGTGGAGGTGGATGGATCTTATTATTTTCTCTTCAGACCATTCTTACTAACCTAACAAGTAATATAGTAATATACCGTTCCCATGCTCTCCTCCCCATCCTCATCCTCCTTCTCCTACAAGAACAACAACAACAACAACAACAAAACAACAACAACTACTACTACTTCTTCTACTACTACTACTGCTACTACTACTAATACTACCAGGCGCGGATCCAGGATTTCTTAGGGGAGGGGACCCAACTTTTTTTTTTTTTTGCTCCCGAAAATTAGAAAATCGCGCCGGCCGAAAAGTCGCTCAGTGGCGGGGGGGGGGGGGGGGGGGGGGGGGGGGGGGGGGGGGGGGGGAGGGGGGTAGAGAGCACAATTTTTTTTTTGGTCGTCAAATTTTTTTCTATTTGCACCCCCCCCCCCCCTTGAGCGCCAGGGGGGGGGGGGGGGGCAACCCCCCAAAAAGGTAAAAATCACGTGATTTTACATGATTTTTTTTTCTCAAGGGGGGGGGGGGGGGCGGGCCCCCCGGGCTCCCCCTGGATCCGCCACTGAATACTACTACTACTATTGTACTACTACTACTACTACTACTACTACTACTTCTACTTCTACTGCACTGCTACTATTACTACTACTACTACTACCACAGACTGCTGATATAATTCTGCTCTCTCAATTAATCTCTTCCCTCTACTCTCTCATAAAATTACACTCAAACTTCAAACAGGTAAGTTATCGTTTGAGCTTTCAGTTATTGGGTGGTACTATTGCACGGTTACCATATCATGCTGGAGTGTAATCCAACTGAAAGTTCATTTAGGGGATGAGGGGATGAGGGGCGTGTACCGATTTAGGCAGAGGGCAACTCCATGTCTGACCGCTTCGCACTGGGAAAATCGTTTAACCTAGGACGACCCAGGCAAGAAAACTGTCGTCGAAGCGAGACATAAACATCCCCCAAAGTCAATGACACCAAGGGCGTTGACCCCGCCATCTTCACTGTATTCTTACTGACGAATATTTTGTACTCTGTGCAATTAAGGATGATGGGACTTGCAGATTCATCTTCTCGGTGACGATATTAGTTGCGAATCATCTTTCACCAAGATTGATAGTGAATGGTCAACTGCAAGCACAATATTGGTTGTATCCTAAACAGGCCACTTGGGAATCTGTGAGAAATAGTCTGATGAAACAGACCACATTGCAATGCCTCGGCCTTTCAAGAAATAATCATACAGTATGTACCAGACAGTAATATAACACATTCATGCCTGAAAGAGGTTTCCTCGGGTTTTATTTTATTGCTTACATGTATATTCTACTCAAATTTAAACCCGACGTTGTGCGTAACCTTTTCTTTCAAAAGTCGGGTTGATAACAAGGAATTTGTCCTACCTGGGGGGCTTTTCACAAAACATGTCATCAGTGACAAAATGACAGTTTTTGTTATGAGCTACTGAAATCCTTGCTTCGGATTGGTTAACAAAAGATTTGTCACTGATTTTTGTCATTTGTCAATTGAAAAAGGCTTTGTGACGGATCCCAGAATCCAAGTTCATAGATCCGGGGTCAGGTTTAGGAATACGTAAAATACGGACCAATTGAGTTACAATTGTTGTTTTTATTTAGCGTTAAGTGTTGGAATTGGAATTTGGTTAGCGTTAAAGAGGGTGAACAGTTGCCATTCGGACCAAAGCCACTTAGGGCGCGTTTATCAAGGCTTGCCACTAGATATGTACATATCGTACCCCACTATTACGATCTACGAATACTAATACTAATACGATCGTGATTTGCGGGATGTCGCGTTTATCGTCCCTTCACGATTCAAAATAAAGGCCTTGTGTCTGCCCAGCTGTTTTGACCCGGGAAGCAGACAGTTTCTCGGAGGTCAACTTCACACGTATGCTTGTACACAACACCTGGGTGGTCCTATTTGTATGTGAGGTCCAAAACAGCTTTGCGTTTATCGATCTCTCAGAAACGTGATTCTGGCTGTATGTCACATACAAAACACACCTTTTTGCGTCTTTAGATATGCCCATATCTAAAGCCCTTTAAAGGTAGGCGTTACTACTGCAGCTAGAAGGGATTAGACCACACAGCGAGCCATCGAGGTCACTGTGACAGGTGGCTATCTCATTAACTCAGCTCTCATTTAACATAAGAAAAAGAGGATCATGGGGGACCAACAGGCACCGATTTGGGAAGTTTTCTATATAGAGGGAGCAAGTAGCTACAAGTAGGACAGTGTGCCTTTAAAAAAGGCTTTGCGTTTATCAACTTCTAAATTTGCCTGAAAGACGTTTGAGAAACCTGATTGTAGCCAAAAATGAGCTAGATAAACGCAACCTTAGTCTTTTGCGCGTTATTGAGAAAGAAAATATGTCATAACGGACGGAAAGAGTTGTTATTAGTTAGACTAGACACTTGAGACGGTGATCGAGTGAGGTTTTAATCTGGAGTGACATCCCCTCTCGCGAGAGTAATCAAACTATTTCAACCTTAAGATGACCGCTAAGTCACACGGAATAGTCGACTGAGGGTAGCTACAAAAATTAATGGGGGCTACACAGGGGGCTACAATTAAAGGGATAGTTGAGTTCTGTTGCAGAGGGCGCTACACACAAAAAAATTGTGAGATAATGAAAAACTGACTGTCAAATATGAAAGAACATACAATTTAAATGACAAGATCATCTTTGTTTGATCAAAATCGGTTCAGAGACGGCTGAAATATCCATAAATATAACGATTTCTAATACTTGTGTACCACAACAAATATTAGATCATTTTGAACCAGCCGTTAAAAGTCGTTGAAAAAACGAAATTGTTGGCTTTTTCGTGTTGGTTATATTACGCACAATCAGCCGGCCCATGTATTGTTATTATTAATTAATTAATTAATTAACGGTCACCGTATTTTTGGGAAAGTGGAGCTGAATTGGTATGATCGTATTGGCTAAATTTCAAACATTTTGGGGTCTAAAATTACCTTCTTAGCAATTTTAGGTCCTAAAAGGGCACTAGAAATGTCGTATATAAGAATAAGAGCAATAACCATGCACTTTGAAGGCATTTGCGAACTCAACTATCCCTTTAACGAATGAATTAATCATACCTTTGTAAATTTGATGAGTTTTTTCGGGAGGGGGGGGGGGGGGCTGTTTACCGTAACTATAAAGAAAATAAAAGGTGGATTTTTTTAATTTGGGCATTTGTTGCACAATTTTAGAGATAAGATTTATAATATGTGACATTAATTTTGTCAAGAAACATTAATCAGGAATGTGGTGTTGTTACAAGGTAGTTTAGAAATGAAAGGGGTGTTATGAAACGCCCCTCTCAACCATTTAAGGGGACATTTTGCTGACTCATGCATACACACCGTGTAGTGCCCCTGTCCCTTCTTTGCACCCTAACATCACTTTTTATGGTGACCCACAACTACAAGTTCACTTTTGGAAATGCCTTGCAAGTCATGAACTGCATGATTCGACATTTGCTCCGGCGATACTTGCCTCGACTATAAACAATAGACCTGTCTATTAACCATCCTAAGGTATTTCGATTTGGATGAATGTTTCACCCCTAACCCCTTGTCACCTCTATGAATAATATCATCCCTTGGCTTTGGATGGACTCTACGTCGGGCAAGCCTCTGAAAAATATTCGAGTTGTCAACAGAAACTATTGAAGAGGGTATGCATACGATTAGTAAACAGGTCTATATTGCTCCAGGCTGTATTTCGTCAAAAGTATAGGGCAAGAGATGGGATTGCGACCAAGTGATATGTTAGATTTTTAGGTTTGAGTTGGGGTTAGGACGATAGGCATTTTATTCCGGGGATGGGGGTTCAGTGTAAGGGTTGGCGTTAGAAATCCGGTTGGGGCTTAGGTTATATTCATCTTTAGGATTAGATTCAATGTCGGTTCCATAGTTAAAGGTAGGGATTCGGTCAGTGTAGGGATTGGGCCGTGGAGCGGTTGTATACCACACTTGCTCCTGCGATAATCATGAGTATCAATTTCCAACCATAACCAAGTTCCTAACTTCAACCCTGGACTCAACACTTTACCTAACCCTAGTTCGATACCCTTGATGGAATAAAGCCCGGATATTCTTAGTAGGTCCATGATATAGTAAGTCCATGATATAACTGTCGCAGAGAAAAGGTTGGGTCACCCACAGGAACATGCGTCGTTCTTAAGTATGAACAGCTGATGTAATTAGCATGGTGATGTAAGCTTCATGAAAGGGCGGGGCGTGTAAACAACACACCAGTTCACGACCCCCTCTGCCATTGCGCCCCTATCGATCATGGCTTGACAAGGGCTTTGACACCACACTTCACCTCACTAACCTCCGGCTCTAAGGAGAGGGACACGTTTGTTGAACTCTCTCCCTCTCTCGACTCTACCTCTGTCTGTCTGTCCATGGACCTACTACATGGCCTGTCTCTGTTGCTGCCTATGTTTGTCTATGTCTCTGTCTGTCTGTCTGTCTCTGTCTCTGCCTCTGTCTGTCCCTGTCTGTATGTCTGTCTATCTGTCTGTCTGCCTCTTTCTTTCTAGAACACGGAGAAGACAAAGGTAAATGAAATTGAATATTGTATTTCATTTAAGATTTATTGGCCTGTTGCATACGGTGATGGCCTCTCTCTCTTTCTCTCTCTCTCTCTCTCTCTCTCTCTCTCTCTCTCTCTCTCTCTCGACTCTACCTCTGTCTGTCTGTCTCTGTTGCTGCCTCGGTTTGTCTCTGTCTCTGCCTCTGTCTGTCTGTCTGTCTCTGCCTCTGTCTGTCTGTCTGTCTCCTCCTTTCTAGAACACAGAGAAGACAAAGGTAAATGAAATACAATGTTCAATTTCATTTAAGATTTATTGGCCTATTGCATACGGTGATGGTTTTTCTAGTTTGTAAAAACAATGAGGTAACAAAATGATACATTACCGAAATAATAAACATGCACAAATATATATCTCTCTGTCGCTCTGTGTGTCTGCCCCCCCCCCTTTCCCCCCTCTCTCTCTCTCTCTCTCACCCTCTCTCCCTACCCATCTACCCCTCTCTCTTTCTCCCTAAACCTTCCTCTGCCTGTCTCTGTCTGCCTGTTCTTTTTTCTTCTCTCTCTCTCCCTATGTCTTTTTCGCTGTCTCTATGAGCTTCTCCTTCAAATTTTCTCTCTCCGAGCATCTCACTAAACGTCCGTGCTGCTACCCATCTAATCACAAAACATTTAAACTTCATTTATTTTTAGTTTGAGTATTTCTGCCAGCAAGATAAACACATAATTAGGCATACCGATAAAATATTGCATCTTTTACACCAGACAGTTATTTATGTGAGATATGAATTTATTTCATATTTAATATAAGTAAGGGAATGTGATCCTTATAGGCAGATGACCTTTCTATACAGGACTGTGGTCACTAAAGCAGGTTTGACGTATCATTACACGAAAATACACTTTTCATGCAAATCATGCAATACTGCTGAAGCACAAAGTTATGTTGGACTTATTTGTAATCATAATAATAACTCTCGGATTTTTCGTCACTGTTCAATAAACTAGAATAGCGCCAACTATAGTGGCTGCACGCATTGTTATATCCATGGATATGAAATGACAACACTAACAAACAAAGTGTTGATTAATATTAATGAACACACACTTTATTATCCATAGTGCACATAGTGTTGGTGACGTGACATGGTGTTAAAGGTACTATGTCCCTTTTGCAGCCAACCTCAAATGCTGTAAAACTTTGCAGGAATTATGAATATGTCATGTATGTCCTATCTGTGCAATTTAAACGTTAGCAGTGTCCTCATATTCAAATTATGCAAGGAAACCCGTTTACTTGCTAGACTTCACTGTCAGACACTATTGAGTGACTGACTGGCTTTTTTTCTTCTTTGGTAATAACATACATGAAAAGAGTTGTAAAGGGTACATGAGCATTAAATTTTGTCTACATCAATAACCCACTTCTTGTGATGGCCAATATTAAACTGATGGAATCTTTGCGCAGCATAAAACGTATGACCATTCGGTACAATTGTCTGAACATCAAGACTATTACTTTTGGGCTCTATAGCCCTAAAGTTGATTTTAAACTAATAGTCGTTATTTTCCCACTTGAAGACATTTTCAAGCCCCACCTTTTTTAGGGAAGTTCTAAATTAGAATTATCTTTCAAATGCAGTTGGAATTTAACTTTTTCATTTTTTGGGCCTGCAAATGGGACATAGTACATTTAATATACATTTTTTTTAAAATGAAAAACCTTGATACAAGTTGATGGCATGCGGATCTAACTGGCACGCCATGCATGAAAAATGCGGGTATCAGATAATTTATTATCGAAACATTATTCAGCTGTAATATAATATAATTATGATCGTATCGTGAGAGGTACATGCAGTGGTGTAGATAATAATGGAGGGGGGGTGGGGGTGGTCTCCTTTACGTTTCGAATGGCAAATAATAGGGGAGAGAGAGAGAAGGGGGAGGAGAGAGAGGTGGAAGAGGAAGGAGAAAGAAAGAAAAGTGGATCAGGGAGGGAGGGAGGGAGGAGGAGGGGAGAGGAGGTAGGAGGAGGAGAGAGGGAGATATATAGGTAGGGAAAGGAGGGGGGAGAGATAAGGGGTGGGGAGGAGAGATGGAGAGAGAGAGATGGGGAGGAATAGAGAGAGAGAGAGAGAGAGGGGGGGTGGGGGAGGGGGGGGGGGGTAACATGACTTGTGGAGACGAGAGGACCTAGGCTTTGACTAGACTACAGGGTTGTTAATTTGCCCTTGAGTTGAGTTTTCGAAAGAAGTTGCGATCGTGTTTATGCGACAAGGCGTGTGGGGGTGCAGGGGGATGTTCCAGGCATTTACACTTTTCCATCCTTTTCCCTTCTCCTTTCCCCTTCTTTTCTTCTCTTGTATTTTCTTTTTGTAATCATATTTTTACCGATCATTTGGGGGCAGCCGGAGGGGGGGGGGGGGGTGTCGGGGACGGCTCCCCGTGCTTCCCTGTAGCTACGCCACTGCAGCCATTAATGTGCGAAATATGAAATTTACTCATCTCCAAACCCCTATAAAGGTCAGTGATATGCCCCAGACGGCGGGCGCGATCGCAGTTGACCTTCCTTTCGGCTTTCACTTCCGGGTTACCTTGTACTCTTGCTAAAGTTCACTATAATCATGCTTATGACGATGGGTTCATTGAAAAGGCAGTTGAGAAAGTACTTCCATCTTTTGGTAGGTAATTAAAGTACGACCATAAGCTATCTCATTCGAAATTTTTTTTTATTATTTTGAAAGACTTGACGTAGAAACACGCAATGTTGAGGTTCAAGCCTATAGTCTACATGCACATACTCTAATTTGACACCGTACTGCAATTCCTAAAGCCCTGAGCAGAGGCAAGATAATTTATGTCAGTCTCTGCTGTGTCAAATAATAAGGAGTGGCTTAAAGCCCCATTGCACTACTTATAGCTACTTGCGCCCTCTATATAGCAAACAATGCCTAATCGGTGTCTGTTGGTCCCCCATGATCCCCTTTTTCTTAGGTTAATTGAGAGCTGATTTGATGAGATAACCACCTGTCAGTGACCTTGCAGGGAGGTCTAATCCCCCTGGCCAAACTAGTACAGAATTCGACAATGAACAAAACAAAACGAGAACGAACAATCATTACATTTCAACATGGCTTCAATGAAAATGCATAGGAACTCGTCTGGAGGACGACGAAGATCTAAACAAAATTCCTATAGACAGGCAATTAGTTCTCAGTCTTTAATACACAAAGTAATATCCGTGATAAATGATAGTATGAAGCAATTGGGAAAGAAAGTTTGGAAAATATGTTTCATATTTCAAATATTTCCTTGAATCTAAGCGTATATAATTGTATCGAATGAATTTCAAACTGACAATAAATGTTCATGGTCGACCTTTCAAAACAGTTCATCATACTTCTTAAGTCGTTTCAGTCACCAACGTTACTGGTTATACCAGCAACATGTTGCCTAATTGAAGTCGGTTAATGATTTATTGCTCGCTATACCTATCACTTTTTTATGAAGTCCTTGCCAAAGTAACCACGCTATAAACATCTCACCTTGATAAAAGGCAATCAATTGCGTATCTATTTATCGTCATAAATTATTAATGCATTCTCACCGATCTTCGTCAGAGTTTACGATGAAAGAGTAGCTTGAATTAATTGCTATTGTTTATTATTGGAATATCATTATAATTAGTAGTAGCATTATTATTAACATGCCATGATCAGAAGTCAACTTTAGCTTTAACACGACAAGCAGACGTGTGACTCTCCCAGTATACGAATCCAGGGACATCCAGTTGCACTCTCGACTTTCGAGGGTCATTGTACTATCGCTTGTCATTATATACACCAAAATATCAAATAATGTCCTTGTATGTATAGATCCTGGCTTGTAAAAATCTGTGTGGTAAATAATATTTGGCAGTTTTGATAGAAAAAACTGTTTCATTTTCTTGTTGGTATTTCCGGATTTTGTTTCCTTTTTTTTTCTTCTAAATGGTGTGATGTGTAGAGAACATAGGTCATCTAGGTCTCCTTTAGAAGGCATTTTTATTTTGTATGCTTCAAATAAAATTGTTACTATAATGAACACGATTAATGTTGGTAAAGCCCCCGCCCCTCCCTATCTCTATTCGTCTCTCTCCCTCTCCCTCTCGCTCTCCCTCTCTCAATGTCTGTTTCTCGCCCCCCCTCTCTCTCTCTCTCTCCCTCTCTCACTGTCTTTCTTTGTCTGTCTGTATGTATGTCTCTCTCTGTCTATGTCTGCATGTATGTCTGTCTGTCTTTCTCTGTCACTCTGTCGCTCTCTCTCTTTCCTTTTCTCTACATCATGGAATTATACATTCGTGTGTGTACTAAGTGGATGTATGTTAGTATGTAATCCTGTTCATTTCCCCTATTCTCTATCTTTCTTCCTTCGTTACCTTTCACTGACTAAAATAATGTTCGTCACTCCACTCCTTCATTCACGTTGCGCTCAGATGTGTCTCGATTCCTTTCAAATGTCACACTACTCCCTAAACTTAACCATGCGGGGAAAGAACACTTTCCTGCCTTCTCCCTGCCTTCTCCCTCCCCCTTTCCACTCCCCTTGCCCCATCATACCATGGACCTACTAATCATAGCTAGTCACTATCCCTTAGCTATAAGTAGAAACAGTGGCACTGGTAATCAGCGTGTTACTGTCTCCTCTCCCCCGGGGGGTTTCCCCGTTAACTGTTCGACTCATGTTCGAGGAAGAGCATCATTTCCAGCAGAGCGAACACAGTTCATCCCCAGGAGTCCATCTCCTGATGTGTCCGACTACTGACTCGGTTCAAGTGAATATTGAGGTCTGGTTGAGGTGAAAGATAATATGTATCTATCTTAATATTACTCCATTCATTTATGTATTTATTTATTGTTCATTTAAGTATACATCTGTTGATTAATTAATTAATTTATTTATTCATAATCATTTTCATTTTCATTTTTTTTTAATTTTTTTTTTTTTTCAATTTATATTTATTTATCTATTTATGTTTTTCATTAATTGATGTCTTCATTTCTCGATCTATCTTTTTATTTTGAGGAGGTCTTTTTTTCTGTCTGGCTGGAGTAGATATAGTTTCTATGAGCATGACAAGACAAAGCACACCGAGCCCTATAGATATGACTTATGAGCTTTTGCAGGACTCGATGTACTCACAAAATGACGACGAATGCTATTGCTTTTACGTTTCATTATAAGTTGATCAATATCGCATCGATTTAGTAGGTAGACCATCTATATAGGCCTTATATTGTACAGCTTATAGTTATATCAAATCAGGGGCGGATCTAGCTTTTTGCTAAGGGGGGGGGGGGGTTTGACCAAAATAATGACGATGCGGAGCATCGTCCACGAGCCGCAAAGCGGCGAGCCGATTTTTTTTGGGGTGTTTTTTTGAACCCCGTAAGTGATGTTTTCCTGGCATCTATTAACACAATGGAGACAATAAAAAGCAGTGCATGATAACGTCTTTTTAAATCAAGTAACAGTTAAATACACAGTTATATCCAGAGTTATCATGTGTTTGGTTAAGTTACCAGATGAGTTGAATATCTTCTCACAATATCTGCACTTGAAAGGGTTTCTCTCCAGCGTGCGTTTTTTTTTTTTTTTTTTTTTTTTTTCTTCTTTGTTTTCCTTTTTTTTTTTTTTTTTTTTTTTGGGCCGCCCAAGGGGGGGGGGGGGTTTAAACCCCCTAAACCCCCCCGTAGATCCGCGCCTGCAAATAGATACGATTATACATGTACTTTGATATTCGTGAGGGCGAAAAGACCATCTGGTCTTAATACGCTGGAAATCCAGAAGGCGCTTCCAGAAACAGGCAGTGAGAGAAGCTGAATAGGGAGAGGGCGGGGTTCTCACACCTTCATTCGATTTCGGATACGTCACTGCTATTTAAAAAAAGATGACTTCATCCAAACTGAAGACAAAAAATATACAAAGCGCAGAAGCAAATAAAACTGAATATTCACTATTTAAAGATATGATGCTGAAAAGGGGGAGAAAACGACCATTGGTCACGGTCATTTACCAAGCTAATTAAAATGGGCTGGGTGTAATATGCTATCGGTATCCTGTTTTTAAAATTCATTCGCGCATTTCGTCGAAATACATATCACATTTGAAATAGATAGTCATGCATGGCATACTAATTATAGAGAAATTAATAATAACCTCTAATAATCTCACTGCTGATTTTCAAACTAAAGGTCGAGGTTACGACTCTTGAGTCAGTTTAAGAGAGAGAGAGAGAAAGAGAGAGAGAGGGAAAAGAGATTGTCATCGCATATCATCGATGTCGTTGACCCCACAATATCTATTTCAAGTAAACACCAACTACGCATAACTAATGAGTTAGGTCATTCGTATCAATCAAATAACAATTTGATGACTCTTGCCAAAAATGTGAGCGAATTTCCATATTTGTACCTCTGCGATCGAGTACCGATGCATTTTGAACAAAGAAGAAATACGTGTACGACTTGTGATGGGAAACGGTACGATGACATGAAGTAACCTCTAGAGACCTAACTGACATCACTCAAAATAAACATAACCACAGACATCTTTCAAAATTATTTATCCATACCCAAAATATGACATTATCAATACGTAGTGCTGAGCTCGCGTGCGCTGCCTCCCCAAATCGTTTTGTACGTTGCCGTCTAGCTAGGCGTAACGAAATTATCCAAACACCGATTCGCGGAATCGTCGAATAGGGTTAATGCGAATTAGCGCACTCACCGAGCGTCGCTCAATTCCGAGAAATGCCTATTGCTATCTACATATCTACGAGGCGTCGGGAGTCATCGAACCCAGTCGGGGCCTGGGAGATACGGTTCACGTTCGTGCTCATTTAATGTCGCTTGACTTGAAGTTCGATCGAGGCTTGCTATAAATAGACATTTAAAGCTGTATATGAGATGCTCTTGGTGTCTTGTAGGCCTGTATGTAGATATTTTTCTTTAAATATATAATAGTAGTCGAAGTCACTTTAATTCATAGAAAAGAAAATCTTTATCACAGATTTTGTCATTTTCCTATTTACTTAATATGCTTTAGCAGGACAACACAATTAGTAGAAGATGTTAACATTCTAATTTATTTATTATGCATACAATTTGAACAGTATAAGGTAAACTCTACAGTGGTATAGCTCTTTGTTATGTGCCGCATACATTTATGTTGATTTGTGACATGACTTTGTATGCGTCAAAATATCCCTCTTATTACTGTTAATTATACCAGAGAGCAACTGAACCCCGATATAGAGTAGTCTTTAAGCCGTACAAATTTAAATTAGACTTGTACGTCACACATAAGTGTAACAGAAACGAGTTTGAATTCGCAGACTATTCTTACATCCACTTAAGATGTGGACTTGGCGGGTATGGCGTGAAATGCACCTTCTTCCTAAATCTGCACCTCATAATTATAGTGGCTAAGTTTATAATCTCATTCCCCTCCTCGTTCTTAGGAAAGATACACAATGATTATCGTATTAATCAGTTTGTTTAATTCTGGGCTTCACCCTCGTCCAGTAAAGCTAATATGATTTTTTTAATTTATGCATATATTCTAAGCATGTATGATCCGATTTAGAGAAAAAGAGACTATTTTTGTCACACATTATTTCCCCCTCCCTGGATGCTTTGTTTTTCTGGGGTAGGGATTTCCTAGAACTGGAGAAAACGCCTTGGGTCGATGCGCTTTTTTAATTTTAGCAGGTGATGGCTTCTTTTAGACCGCTCAAAATAACGCTCACATATTTTATTTTCTTTGGAAAAGGCGGAAGGCGTAAAGAGATTGATGATGAGAAAGCAGAGTGGGGGACTCTTCTCCGATAATTGTCTGCTGTCCTGTCCTCCTCTCCCCATTTCTCTCTCTCTTTCTCTCTCTCTCTTTCCATCTCTCTCTCTCCATCTCTCTCTATCCATCTCATCTCTGTCTCTCTGTGTCTGTTTCTCTCTCTCTCTCTCTCTCTCTCTCTCTCGCTTTCTAGCCCTTTTCCCTCTTAAACTGACTTTTTAATTCAAATATAGTCTTTATCAATATGCCTATATTGTTTCATAAGTTCGCACTAACAATCTCTCTGATTTCTATTCTTCTTTCTTCGTGAGGTTATTACAGTATGTACCATGAATTCTCGGACACGCTTCTTCGCTCGAATTTTAAAAGAAATCCCCCCCCCCTCCTCCCGAACAGTGAAATAAAAAATAGAAACCAAAAGAAAACGATAACAACTTATCCCCCACGGTTCACATTGCACATCCCCCCCTTCCCTCCCTCGTCTACATTTACGGTAAAATACATGATCAGAATAGTATCAGGCCCAAGCGTTTATTTTTAAAGTCAAAGCAAGGGAAACTTACGTGTGTTACCCCGGGCCATGGTACAAATTCGATCCATACCTTTTGAAAGAATTTAACCATGCAGGTAGATGCCGTCTGTCTAGTTCTCGGAAACTGTTTTTTGTTTTTAATCTTTTTTGTTTTCTTCTTTCCTAGCCGTATCGGGGTTAAAAGCGCTTGGAAATCAGGGGGCAAATCATTATCCTGACATCTTTCATACCTTTATAAAGGTCACTTGAATTTCAAAGAAATATGGCGAAAACATGTCACCTTCAAGGAAAAGAGTCTTAAATAAGATCGCGTTACACGGACCCATTTACATAATCATACTCACTGGAGAGAGTCTGAGAACTAGAGAGAAGGGGAGAGGGAGTGGAGCACAAAGAGAGAGAGAGAGAGAGAGAGAGAGAGAGAGAGACGGACATAAAGACAGGCAGACACACGCAGAGAGAGAGAGAGAGAGAGAGAGAAGGGGACCCATGTTTGTTAGAGGCAGTCCTCATGTAAAGTTGATAGGTATATTGGAATGTTGCATAATTATTATCTAATTATCAACACATAAAAAACCTCATTCACCCTGTTAAAATGCTCTGTTATAAGTAATATTCGCTACGGTGTGTCATATACCTCAATATAACCTTCCATCATTTCCGAAAATGCTTCTTGACCAATCTAATATCGCGTTTAAATTCTGTTGTTCCAGACTCCTTGCCTTGCTCGGGAATTCCAAGAAATTCCCTCAGCCTCGCGACCGAGCTGCTTCCAAGAATCCACCACTTACCGATGTTAAGTAGACCTTTTAATAAGGAGGAAACTTTCCTTATCCACCTGCCTAGTTAGAGAGAGAAAGAGAGAGAGAGAGATAGAGAGAGAGAGAGAGGGGGGGGGGATAAAGAGAGAGGCTGTCAGTCTTTTATTAGTGCGAGATGGCTGCCTGGTGTGGGGCCGGGATGCGTGCTGGAAAGGGGTCATTGACTTGGGGAGGATGGGAGGAGGCAGCAGGAGGAGACATCTTTGTTATCAGAGGCGTGGATCCATCGTCGGGGTTCTGGGATAGAGGGGAGGGGGAAAGGGAAGGGGGTGGGGGTTAGATACAGTGATCTAGTAATATTCCTCCCTTTCCCAATATCCACATACCTATAGTAAAACTGCTACCATTGACGTGAAGCAATATTTTCAAATATTGCCATACAATGTTTACCTCCTTTTTGTTATAGTACAAACTATCCAAACAAAATGTTATACCATTTTCGACACATATTACCTCATAATTATTACAACAAATACAATGTAGATGCCAAATTTAGCTGATTAAAGTTTGCTGTGGTATGGCTTTTTAATCCCTTTTCCTTTTCATGTCTTCCGCTCTGAAATGTGTTTTCATAAAGATAATAACAAACTCGTGTTTAGTGGTCGGGGGGGGGGGGGGGTGTTGGAGCACATCCAACTTAAACATTTCAATCTGACATAATAGTATGCGCATTTACAGCCCCCCTCCCCCCAAAAAAGTTTTAAAAATGTGCTCCAAAACTTCCCTATTCACTATGCTCATCCAGCTGCAACCCCGCCCCCTACAAAAAAAAAAACAGAAACAGGCAACTGAATCTTGTGATATCCCTCCCCCTTAACAAGTTTGTCAGACACTGTGTCACCCCCCCCCCCCCCATATCCACCGGCTGAATAATTTGGAACCGCCATTGCTCGTGAATTGTATTGTATAGCACTTGATATCTTGTATGTATAATTGCACATTTTAATCATGGAACTGCAATGTGAAACATTTAAAAACGCTAATAAAAAACAGTGCTTCGTGGTGTGAAATAGTTTGCGTTGAACTTACCGTGCACTTTAAAATAATCAAATCATTTTATTCGCCCTAATGGATTCATTGTGGTATTCTAACCAAATACACACACACACGCACACATCTGTTAATCCCCTGACTTCGTTACCAATTAAAGGGATAGTCCACCCCAGGATTTTCTTTAGCTGACGATATAGACCTAATAATACCATGAAGAATGATACAAGTCTCATTAAAATCCATGATCACATAACGAAGATACATCGACTTTTTTATCGAAAATCAGCCGCCCCCCAAATGCAAATGCGTTACATGGGCAAAAAACGATCGCCAAAAAATAACCGATAGTATCGAAATTGTGACGTATGTTGCGAGCTGCCTTCTTATTTCGCAGACATTCATTTTCGCTCGCGGTACACTGTTATCGCACTGACACGACGAATCATGAATGAAAGTGAAAGCGAAAGTGAATGTCTCCGAAATAAGAAGGCAGCTCGCAACATACGTCACAATCGTTTCATGCCCATGTAACGCATTTGCATTTGGGGGGCGGCTGATTTTCGATAAAAAAGTCGATATATCTTCGTTATGTGATCATGGATTTTAATGAGACTTGTATCATTCTTCATGGTATTATTAGGTCTATATCGTCAGCTAAAGAAAATCCTGGGGTGGACTATCCCTTTAAAGAATGCATAAAAAGAAGAAGAACAAAAAAGGATTACAAATCTATACCACAGGGACCCTTTGTGACCTAAATTTCGTGAATTGTAAATAATGTACTTGGCGTCTAAGCTAATTGTTCACAGTCTGTTGATCGGGTCATTATAACAAAATACACCTCTTTCGGTTTTATGCTCACGAACAACTTCCAGGCTTTAGTTAATACTACCACGATTTGACATCCATACGCTTAATGGAGGCAGATACTGGAATAATGCGTGGTTATTGAAATCATGGAGGTCTTTTGTGCTGTTATTCCGGAATTTTGGCCGGGCGCCGAATTAGAAATGATTTTCGAGCCCTGCAAAAAAAAAAAAAACGGCTTGAATCCATCATGCGATTTCTCTGAAAAACCACAGCTTGTGGGTTTCTAAATGTGATCTATTTCACCTTATTTGAACTTTGAATGTACATAGAACCTAATGCGAATTTTGAATGGAAAAGAAGAGGAAGAAAGATCAAGAAATTTAGAATTGCTGGTACTAAGTAATAATTCATAATTTACTTATTTTGTCAGTTCTTAAAGGTATTACAAAGTTTTGGTATGGGGTCATGAATTTGGTTCAAATTAACATATTGGAAGCATATGCGTTCCTACAATATACATTGATCGTTGTCGCGGTTGAAATCGAGTCTTAAGTTATGAAATTATGAATAATACACTCTTTATGTTGTATAGCTCCCTCTCAAGGTCAAGATATTAATTTAGCTATGAAACAATGTTTCTTGACTAAAATCGACCGATTAGCTAGTCACGTTTGGAAATGATATTTCCCAACTACATATTCTGAGATTTTCATGGTCGCAGCTACCATTGTACGGCCATAGGCGCTATTTGAAATTTATCAAAATTTACCGGGAGCACCGGTAAATGTTTATATTCAATTTTTCTCGAAAACAGAAGTGTCTTAGGGGCTAATTTTTTTAGTGCTTATAATACATCCACAGGGGCATCCAAATATATCAAAATTGTAAATATTCGCTATCCACCCAATTTTCAAAATTTCCCAAAACTTTGTATTACCTTTAAAAGGGTACATTACATTATGATAACACGTCCCTTTGCGCCTCCAAAGAATTTTGCAAATATTATTACCCCGGTCTTTGCTCCGGCTGCTCAGGCCAAGGATTCAAGGAGGTAGGATTTTTTTTCTCCGACTAGGTACCCATTTATTGGTCGGAATGTGTAGAGTAACATCTTGCCAGAGTTAGTGTTGTGGTGTTCGAACCTAGAACCTTGTGTGGCAGAGTCCTGCCACATGTGGGACATGTGGGACGTTAACGTAATAAAGGAACGTTCTTCTGACCACGTGTGAAAGAAAATGTTTAGAAGTTAATGGAATTCACTGATTATATGAACAAATGTGTATTTCTTAAGAGTCTCAGAGTTCTCAATATGATTTGATTTTAATGATTCAATCTTGCTTAAGCTCATGCACTATATACGTGGGAATATATAGCACAACAGAATACAACATTTTGGTCCAAACTTTCAAACCTAAATATTTTTCCCCGTGGAAATGGAAAAGAGAAAACCCCCAAATTAACTTTCGCCTTTAATGATATTTCTTTCTTCTAAGGACAAAGATAATACTTCTTTTTATCATGTGCCATACACGCATATACGCCAGCACTACACGAGTTCTACACATATTGAAAAAAATATATGTTATTAATGAAAGTTTGTTAAACCGTAGTCAAAGGCTTGCGTGCGAACTTTCTCCTTCAGTCACATCTGATTACACGAAAGTAAATATGAGACAACGTCGGAGAATATAAGATGAGATAATTATGATACTTTTCCAGTATACATTACGTACGAACTTTTCAATAATGCGGGCTTTCGAAACTCCGTTCCTTCCACGGCTCGCTCTCATGCACATTTCTTGATTATTTATACCGGGAAAATTGATATATTATATGGCAGATACTTTCTATTGAAAACACAACCATCATCAAATTATGAAATACATCCCCCACTTCTCCACCACCCCCCCCCCCACCCAGTCAATGTAAAAATGAAGACAAAAAGGAAAGACAGCTGCACCTAGTCTACGTGCAATTATTTGTGTAGGGGCAGAATATATTTCTAGGTATTTCTAGGTAATAATTTTCAATGACATCCTTCGTTTTTTGCTCTTTGCCTTAATACAATTATAAGTAGCCTATACCGTTGTTGTTGTCGTCCTTTATTTATTTATTTCTGTTTGTTTATATTTAATCATTTGCAAAGAATTATATTATTTAACTGGCCATTTTTGTTTTCTCTTCTTGACTTTCGATTTTGAGCAAGTGATAACCTTGAAAGAGCAAAGCCTTTTAATATGTGACATTCAGCTATCCTACATCAATGTATCTGGATCAACCCATAGTATAATAATATGTAAAAATTATGCAGGTGCCCCCTTTCTCTCCCACCGCCCGTGCTCTAGTAGCTACGCCATTTAAGAAGACAGCTAATTAAACGGACATCAAGACCTCTTGATATCTCCCTAATACGAAACTACATTATATTCCAAATGCTTAACTGTTACAAGCTGCAATAGAAATACAACCACTTAAACTAAGCACGATGTCACAAAGTTGTGGTATGGGAATTCCCAAAGAGGAAGCAATGCTCTTTTTCTTTTTAATGTTTATTGTTCTTCTTACTAAATCGACGCTTGTTCACTGTCTTCGAATCCTCTCTGCTAAAACACTTAAATATGAAATAGTTATTCAATGGATTTAACAGTTTGAAAGGACAGTGGTGAATGATCTTAACTCTCATAATAAAGGTCCTGGGTTCGAGACTTGCTCATCGTTTTCACCCTTGAATGAGGTTTTTACTTTCATTCCTCTCGACCCAGGTCAGGTAGGTACCAGGCAATGCTGGGGTCGTGATAAAATCAGGGCCCGCAAGAAAGATAATATTGATACTGGCATGGGTTACGAGCATTTTTTGGATAGATAGAAATATGAATGCCATCATAAATTATCATATCCTAGTTTATCATAAATAATGATTGTCATGTTTTTTTAAAATTTTCTTTTATTGCCAGTGATTAGCCACGATTATTTTTGACGACGCATTGAAAATTCGTAATACTTCGCAGCGTAAGATCCGTGTTCAGCTGTACTACATTGTAGCTGTCCAGAGCTAAAATCGATTAATACGAGCTAACCTCGATGATCTATATCACTTTTATCTGAGTTCAAAATTCAGATGTTATACTCGGAAAACGAAAGTATGTTTGACGGAGAGACCTCGACCGTTTGGGATACATGACATGAAGATTGGAAATGGAGGAAAGATATCGATTTTAGGATTTCCTTTCTCACGCCACCCTTCTCTCTCTCTCTCTCTCTCTCTCTCTCTTCTCTACCTCCTTCTCTCTATCTCTCTCTTTTTTTCTCTCTCTTTATCTCTCTCTGTTTCTCTCTACTTATCTCCTCCTTCCTCTTGCCCTTCTCTGTCTCTCTCTCTCTTTCTTTCTCTCTCTCTCTTCCAATATGCCTTTCTCTCCTCTTTTCTCCCCTCCTCCCCCTCTCTCACCCTTTCTCCCTTCATCTGTTTTCCCTCTCTCCCCCCCTCTCTATTAAACTGTCTTGATACCTTTGCTCTTCTTTCTATTTCTCCCTTTATCAGTGATAGTATCATTCTCTGCCCATTATAACAATCCTCTTTCGAAACGCTATCTGGAAGCATTTCCCCCCCGAATCACATTTGCAAAGGCGGGTAGGGGGCCACCCCCCCCCCTTTCTGCTAATTTTGATGCGCCCTTGACCCCTCTTATGAAAATTAATTTCTACTATCATACCAACGACTCAAATGTAATACCCTCCTTCTGCTCCGGAGTTTAATATGGCCTGACATTTTACATACCTAGGTCATGGTGGTGTGTTAATTAATTACTACCGGTCCCGTTGCGTGATATATGAGCACATTTGAGGATCATTAATAACAACTTTCATTATCAAAGCCTTTTCACGCAAAGGCATATCTAGGGCGAAGGTTAAACTGCGGGGAGTAAACTATGTTGCAATCTCTACAATCACGCCCATGTCTGTGTAAAACTTGCCACATTATGGTAATTCTTATTAAACAAACACACACACCCTTACACACACACAAACGCACGCCCACACATGCATATATTATAGAGAAAGAGAGAGGGAGAGAGAGAGAGAGAGAGAGAAAGGGAGAGATAAAGATATTTCTATTGAGTAATTTGAGTAACAAATTGAACATCTTTCTAACAATAAAATACAAAATATAGACAGTTGTTTGAAGAGGGCTATTTCTATCAATATTCATTGATATGATAAATAAATGTAACACTAGATCCTTCGTTTCCATTAATCCTCAATGTTTTTTTCTGTACAAACATCATGTCATATCTTATTATATTCCAAAGCTCTTCTTATTTTTACTCAAATTACTTCATATCCATCAACGTCACTTCTCCACCCTCACTGTTAAGTAAATTCTGAGATCGCTTGGAATACTTCCTCATTTTCCATTCTTCATTTCCTGGGACATTTTCAATGTAACATGAGGTTTATTCGATCTAATTTCCACTTTATTCCTAAGAGCTTTACTTCCTTCCTCATATCCTCTTATGTTTAAATGATATTGTCATATGATGTTGACGACATCAAGGACTGTAATTGATTAAGTGAATGATAAATTAATTGAGTCATTTCAGATCCAAATGTTTGAATAATATTATACCATATATGGGTAGTGAAGAGCATGGTCTAGTGGAATAAAAGCGTTCATTATAATCCTAAACAGGAATTATTTGATTAGGGTATAAAGAGAGAAAGAGAGAAAGTTTAGAATGAAGACAAACATACATACAAAAAGATTAGCTTAATGCTTGGCTGACAATACAAACATCCTCAAATTAGCGCATAACTTTTCGGCGGCTTGGAGCATGGGGTCAAAGGAGAGCGGCTTGATTCCAGTCCTTCTCTATCACGTCCCTGGTATAACCTAATCTATCTCTTTAATCAGGGAGGTGAAAGAACAGGAGGCGAAACTCTTGTAATTTATTCAAACACATTCGTGAGTTCTATAGCGTAACAATGGGATGTGTAACATTCCACTTGGCTCTGAAGTTCCATGCTCCGAGCCGCGCTTCCACTGCGGGGACATTCGGAAGCCAGGCACCAGTTTTACATTTATTACAAAATATTAAATTACCGGCAAAATGTCAGTGTAAATCAAAAACTTTATATGGGGACTGTATTGGGAATAGTGCATCAAACAAATTTTCAAATTTAGAACTCCGTCCTTCCTATAATTTGTGTGCCAGAGTTGGTAAAAGAAAAATTACATCCTGACAAAAACTCAATAGTTTAGGGTAATGCGCTAATTTGTGCATGTTTTAATGTCCCGTTATTTGAGCTTGCTAATGTGTGTTTTTGCGTGTTTTTTGTATTTTTGAAGTTAAAAAAAAGGATGAAATTACACAAGTTTGTGTTCGCTTGTTCGACTCTTTACACATTCAACAATGGATGAGAAATCATTGAAAGGGACAGCGAACAGTTGCTGTGATACCATTTTCTGATGTAGGAATTCTAAATCCTGAAATTTATGCGCTCTTTTATCTCACCACCTGGTCAACAGCTGCAGATTAGCGCATAACTTTTCGGCGGCTTGGAGCATGGGGTCAAAGGAGAGCGACTTGATTCCAGTCCTTCTCTATCACGTCCCTGCTTTAATGAACCAACTCTTGAGACACATTGACAGAATGATATCTCTGCTTTGCTTTGCTTTGCCTTGAACAACCTATCCTAGCTCTCAGAGATATAATTGTTTCAGGCTTTCTAATTATAACCACCTCCAGGAAATGTCCGCATTCTCGTTACGGTCGAAAGTGCAAGAACTATTTCAACCTGTCACAGGCCAAGCCGGGCGCCTAGTGGTATTTTCTTTTTGGTCGAGCGAGGCTCTTGATTTAAAAACTTCCCACCATTAAACTTACTGGTTAGGAAGCAGGAAGGTCCCGCCTGTTCCTCTGATAACCTCCTCATTCGCTTTCACTGTTATTTCTCTCAACTCTCTCTATCCCGTATTATTTCCTCTCAGTGTGGAAGTAAAACCTGGCAATCACTGTACCAGCAGAAACAATAGTCCAATCTCCCCTCGATGAATTACTTTCCCACTTATCCCAAGTAAAACAAAAGACGAGCTGAAAGTTAAACAAAAAATGGACACAGGCGTTGATTAGATAAAGTTTTGATGACTTTTGGGAAGAGGAAATCGCAGAGGAATGTAAAGCTCGTTTAAGAATTAATTAGCAAGGTGAATCCAGGTTTATTAATAATTAGAGTACGATTCAGGGGTCAGTGAGCTTCACGAAATCTTTGGTTGAATAATTTGATTTAATTCATAAAAAATAAAGATTATATGACAATGTTTGACAAAGAACGTAATCACAATTGAACGAACTTAATTGAATTGAATTGCATAAGGTCCATGCTTTTCTCTCATTGAATAATTGTGTGATAATTATATCCCAAACATATACAAGCATCTTCTCTTGCCCCCATACTGTCCGACTTTTATCTAATTTAGTTCCTGACCAATATCTACATTTCTCTCCCACAAATTATACCTCCAGCTTCGCCTACATTCTTTTGAAACCTGATTGAAAATCAGATTCTGGGGGTCCTTAAAGACCGTCAATACTACTGGGCCAGAAGGGATTAGACCACACAGCGAGGTCACTGACAGGTGTCTATTTTAACTCAGCTCTGAACTAACATAAGAAAAAGAGGATCATGGGGGACCAACAGGCACCGATTGGGGAAGTTTTCTATATAGAGGGAGCAAGTAGCTACAAGTAGGACAGTGGGGCTTTAAAGAATGTCATTGCACAATTTTTAGGGAGTACGTTCCCCTCAGCGTCCCCCTGACTCCTAATGCCTCTTTGTACTATCTAAAGTGCAGTCGGCTATCGTGATATACTTGTTTAACTGTCATGATTAGGGAATGACACTTTGTGTGGTATCGGACGAGGGTGGACAAATGATCATGTGACCCACTCTCAATCGTGGGAATATTCAGTAAATCAAACACCTTCCTCATCAAAACTTCGGAAATCCGAAGAAGATTTATTGACAAACGAAAAAATTGGTTTGGGGAAAAGCTAGTTTGAAATCCCAGACCCTTTGAACTGTTTGTTTTTATTTGTTTAAACAACATTTATGCCATTGCCATTTTGAATATCGATCTTTGTCTCTCCCTATTTGTCCTATTACATGTATTAGATAACTATATTCCACCTTCCCTCATTCTCTCTCTCTCTCTCTTTCTGTCTCTCACTCCCTTTCTGCTTAACATTCTCCCTGCCTTACTCGTAATCATTAACAAAAAATCGTATAGTATCGATGATGAAAACCATAGTGCAACTTCTAAGCGATGCTCATTCCACGTAGATCTCTTACAGGAAAGATGTGGAAGACTCGAACAGGGACCTGTTTCACAAAGCCTTTTTGCAATGACAAATGACAAAAATCAGTTACAAAGCAAGGTTTTCAGTAGCAAAAACTGTCATTTTTCACTGATAACAAGTTTTGTGAAATGGGCCCCAGGTTTTGATGGTGTTTGTATGTATATCAGTTTGTTCGTGATTGAGTTCATATTACGAGTACGACTGCAAGGCATTACGACAGGATTATACCCCCAAACGGTAATTTGATCTTTCAATCGTTCCAATGGTCCGCGCGTATAGGGGTGCGAAGAGGACACGCCCTAAAAGCCGCGAAGACGCCAAAAAAGCTTATATTATGCTGATGTAAACCTCTTTAGCAGGAACATGTTTTCGATTGAAAACCAGATAACTAAACTATCCTAAACTTCTTAATTTTTTGTCATCGTTAATACAACATAGAGTGAAATATCTTACTTAATTAAGATTGCTATGGGAAATTCCTCTTTCACTAAATGTTTTCGAAGAATAGCTTTAAAATAATCGCCTTGCTCTCATCATAGTATATAAAACGCAAGAGTAAATAGAAAGCTGAATTCAAACGATAATAAGAGAGCCAAGTTTTTTTTACTTGTCACATTTCTTCAAGATATTAGGTATTAGGTATTTTTATGGAAGTGATTATTAAGAGTATGTATCTATATCTATATATTTTATTACAATGTTTGTGTTTCGTGCTGGAATGTTAATATACTACATGAGGTTTGGATGAGAAGACTAACCGTAGTATTCAGCGGATATCTCATCAGAGTGGAAGAAGAGTCATTGACATGTGACTATTTAACAAAAAGAGAACAAAACTTAGGATTGATTCAGATAGGAAGTAACCTCTTTCCCTGTTTATTCTTCGTCTTCATTTTCCTTCCCTTTTCCTTATTGTATGCCTACCCCCTTCTCTTTCTCTGTCTCTCTGTCTCTCCCTCTCTCTCCGTCTCTCTCTCTCTCTATCTCTCTTTTACTCTCCCACTCTCCCTGTCTCTGTCTCTCTGTCACCCTGTCTCGTCAAGAGAGAAAGAGAGAGAGAGAGAGAGAGAGAATATCATATTGATTTCATTCCATTTTTTAAAAATGAATATAAGTAACTTTCTCTTCTTGTTTCACGCTCTCCCATCTCTTATCCTCTTCCTCCTCTCCCTCACCGCCGTCTCTTCCTTCTCTCTTTCTCTCTCTCTCTCTCTCTCTCTTCCCCTCTCTTTCTCTCTCTATCTTTCCTTCTCATTGTCTCTTTCTCTCTCTCTCTCATACAAACACTCCCAAATCCCCTTGTTCATTCAACCACCTCTTAATTGCTCCTTTCTTTTCACTTTCCTTTACCTCCTTTCTCTCTCTACCCCCATTACCTCTCCCAAATTTCTTTTCAAACCTCCTTCCACGTTCTCGCTCTCCCTCGCACCCTCTCTCTCTCTCTCTCCCTCTCTCTCTCTCTTTCTCTCTTTCTCTCTCTCTCTCTCTCTCTCTCTCTCGCCTTCTTCTTTCCTTTCATCTCCTTCCTTCTTGTTTTCCCTTCCCCTGTCCTTCCTCCGTCCTTCACATGCACTCGACACCTCATACAATGGCGACTAAACGTTTTCACCAGCCTCGGTTGGTTCTTAACCTTCCTAACTTTTGTATGACCTAACAATTCACAAAAATTGTACCAATGAAAAAGAGCAGGACCTCGTACTTCATTCATTTACTTTCTCTCGTCTGTTCGTGAATGGCCGGCGCCCATAGGCAGTCAGCCTGATTACATGTGATAATAAAAGAGAACTAACAGAGAAAAAAAATCATTCGAATTGTACCGAATTCTTGGAAAGCAAGGTTAAGTGAAAAATAAGGTTAAATAAAAGGTTTTTAGAAGGAAAAAAAGTAGACCATTCTCTCGTTGTGATCTTCGGTTCAACTTCTCATGTTAATACAAGTCACTTCATTGTTCTTTATCATCGCAATGTTCTTTTCTCAACGTTCTGCTAAATAAGTTTCAAACTTTTAGTCCTACCCTTTACATTCTATAAAAGCTAGTACATCCCAACCCTTCCTCTCCACCCCTCCTACTACTACACAACTCATCAAAAACTTAAAAGCTTTTAACAAAAGAGAGAGAGAGAGAGGGGGGAGGGAGAGGGGGAGAGAGAGAAAAAGAGAGGGGGAGGGAGAGAGAGAGAGGGAGTGAGAGAAATAGAAATAGAGAGTGTGTGTGTGTGTATGTGAGAGAGAGAGAGAGAGATAGATAGAGAGAGAGAGAGAGAGAGAGGGGATGGCAAGGCATCGTTAAGATAAAGATGAAAGAAGCCCGTCCAACGACCCCCTCCTGTTCTCCTGTATTTCATTAAAACAATTAGACCGGTGCCGCCCCCCACCCATCAACTTTGATTTCTGCTACGCCACTTTATAGCAAAACCACCAGCCAATAGCATTCGTATATAAAATCATCTTCATTCAGACGGAGCAATGACCTGTTAGAGAGCTGTAAAGATCAAAAAGAAAATCGAAATTCCATTAAAAGAGGTCAATAATAGTGCATATCTATTGTCGTTCTAATTTCCTAAAACTTCATGGCCACGCGATGTGACAAGGGGAAGTAGAAGGGGAAGTAAGAAGAGGTTTGGAATGTGTCGGAATGCCCTTTTTATCGGATCGATGCCCTTTAGAATTTCAGATAGTTTGAATAATTAATTGATTGGCTGATTAATTGATTGATTGATTGATTGAATGATCGATGGAATTGATTGATTGAATGATCGATTGGTAGGTTGTTTGGTTGGTTGACTGGTTGACTGATTGATAGATTTATTGTTTGTTTGATTGATTAATGGTAGGTTAGTTTTGTCGATTAATTGACTGATAATAATTGATTAATTGATTGATTAATTGATTGATTAGTTGATTGGTTGATTGGTTGATTGGTTGATTAACTCATTAATCGATTGATGGATGGATTGATTGGTTGATTGGGTAATTGGTTGAAAGGTTGATTTGTTGACTGGCTGGTTAATTGAATGTTATTGCCATTAAAGATAAATGCGAGTTCTGGTCATCCGATTGCATTGTGAAAGAAAAGGTGTGGAATGGATCAGAAAAAGTTGATCATGTAGCATGTAAGCATTGGTGTGTACTGCAAAGTTCTGGAGTAATCAAAATCATACAAAATTTGGCCAAGTCTTGGTAAAGTAACAAGCACTGTACACAGAGAGATATATGGGACTACACAAATGGTGTCGGGGCTACTTACCTTGATTTCCTAATCTTTCTATGCTCATTACTCAGCCAGTATAAATTTTCTACCAAAATTGTTTGGCAAATGAAATTTATTTGTAATCTTGAACATTCAGTGTAAGTTTCGTTTGATTCTGTGAGAATTCATTTTCTTTTTGTTATACCAGAACTCCCCTTTATCTTTAACTGAATTTACAGTTACATTAGAAAACATGGTTTTCATTAGAACTATCCCAGATTAATACCAAAAAGAGAGAACATTCATATACCATGTATACATTTAAAAAAAATGGACGCAGAGTGATATATCTGTTGTATTGACTGAGGTCAACAAATGTCAAACAAATCATTTTATTTTTGCGGTGATTATCTTAATCAGTGAGAGTGGAAGTTACACCCTGGCTTTACAAACATACAACCAAAATAGTTTGGTGTGAGAAACCTGTACAACAAAAGTACACAACAGTTAATGGGATATTGATTTAAAACAAACAACAAATTGACAATTATGACAAAGACCGGGCAAATGAAAGAAGAACTAAAAACACAGACCTAAGTTACCTTCAAGTCTAGTCACGCTAATGCTATTCATATCGTTGACCTTTCACAGGAAGTGCATTATATGAGATATTTTCGAGGAATCAAGTTCACGTCGGGTCATTCTACCTGCATGAGGCAGGTTGGATATTCAGTATGGCTATCGTTATTCTTTCAACCAAAACTCCGCTTGGGGCTAAACTATTTCATGTATAAACATGACTAGAGACTATGTTTTAAAGCCCGTCTGTACTAGTTTGGCCAGGGGGATTAGACCTCCCTGCAAGATCACTGGCATATGGTTATCTCATCAAAACAGCTCTCAATTAACATCAGAAAAAGAGGACGATGGGGGACCAATGGTCACCGATTAGTCATTGTTCGCTTTATAGAGGGCGCAAGTAGCAATAAGTAGGTCAGTGGGGCTTTAAACCATTCAGAAATCAAGTAAATAAAAGAAGAAATGGCCAAGATCCATTTTGCTTAGCGTCATTTTTGCTTACGGAGGACTGTGTCAGATACTGTTGCTGTACCGTATTTGACGCACTCTGTGATGTAGGACTGACGTACAACTGCGTCATCCACTGTTGCTTGTCTTTGACGCACTCTGTCAGAGTGACTTCGTACAAGAAGTGAAGTATAAAATGAATAATGCACAAATGTGTTTGAGTATTGGTTTGTTTTACCTGACTGCTAAGAAAGCATGTGTATAGTGTATGCGTGGATAAAGCAAGCAGCCAGGGTGACACCTTTAAGGAAGAGACGTGATGGCTCAGTGGTAGAGCAGTGGTCTCGTAACGGTAACCGTGAGGACCCAGTCCGAAACCAAGTTGATACGGTAGTGCCCTTGCATGGTATTAAAGGCATTAGTCCTCATTACCAACTCTCTCGAAAGGACTTCAAGCCGTCGGTCCCCTGGTCGTTTACTTTAAAATACAAGCTTAGATATGCTTTCTTAGAAGTCAGGTAAAACAAACCATCAAATCAAAGGAAACTAAGTCCTCTTCGATGGACTCGGTAATGAGGATTAATGCCGTACCAAAGGGCACTATAGCGCATCTACTTGGTTTTTATCCCGGGCCCTCCTAGGAGACTACTGCTTTACCACTGAGCCATCGCGCCTACATGTATATGGCTTGTAACATGTTCAGTACATGACGTATATGCCAATCACCCGTTACAGGTTGCAATATAAATAACCCCTTGTACGCAATATACGGAAAATATACAGGAAATGTACGTAATATGATTTTGCTTTGTATATTAGAATGGAACCATCGAACATGTCAGTAAAAAACCCCGAACATACCAGTAAAAAAACTCTTTGTACTGGAATTTTTATTTTTCAAGCATTCATCCAGGGATACGGAATCACTGGTTTCATTTCCTTTAACATTTGTGAACAGTTACAGAATGTTTCCATGAATGTTATTGAATGATAACTTATCATTCATATCTCTGAATTTTCAAGTTTGTTTGAAAGTTTTGTTTTTACCATAGGTTCTATAGCTGAACTTTGTTTTAACTTTCGGTCGCACTTTGGTCAATGTTGGAAAAGATTGCGTGTTTTAAAGAATATTTTCAGTAGTTGCAAGTCCTAAACCGCTATCCCAGATCTCAGCCTTAATCACACCGTTTTGTGTGGCCAATTAGCAACTGACCACTCCAAAATCACTGCGCTTTGTTCAGTTTGATTGGTAAAAACATCACGGTGAGATTTATAATTATCTTTTTAATGAAATAACTTTTAATTGTAATAAATTAGTACGACTTCCCCCAAACAAATTGCGAACATTTCTTCGAGAAACTATCGCACGTCTGATTTCGAAAACTATGTAGACATTTACATGAACTTATAAAGGAGATATTTTAAATATGTGAAGTATTTGTGGTATTTTGCAAGTTGGCGGAGACAGTTTGTCGCCATCCCGATGTTCTTTGTGTCCGATTGCCATGTGGTTTTGTAGGTGGAAAGTGCAAGCTCTTTATATAGAATTCAATGACCTTAGATTAAATACCAAACATAAACATGGGGCATTCATATAAATCCACCTTTACCACTAAACTATAGACTTGTCAAATTGTGTGCTTAACCTTTTGATGACTTTTATGATAAATATAGGAAATAAAATTACACAATCATGACCTTGTTTGTGACATATAGACTTACAGCCATTTCCCTAAAACATTGTTTTATTTGATCTGCTTTACTTTTGTTTGAATAGGGGTTACTATATATATTGCCTCAAAAAGGGGTGGGGCTACCACTTCATTACCAGTAGGGTGTTCTAAATTATTACATTGTCAAAGTCTCAAAGAATAATTATGCTGGATTTATTTATGTAAAGATGTATTTCCCATTTAGATATTTATCTGTTATTCAAAGATCCTTTTTTTTGGTTTCGTTTCCGTTTTTCGTTTATTTTTATTTCCTCTCCTTTTATGTATACACTTGCCAAGTTTATAGCGTATCAAAATCGACATTATAATTAAAATCAATAGTATGGCTAAATGGTAGAGTAAGTGGTCTCGTAACCGGGTTCGAAACCATGTCGATGTGCTAATGCCCTTTGATAAGACATTAATCCTTATTTAAAGATAAAGTTGAGCTCTGGTCATGCGATTGCATTGTGAAAGAAAAGGTGTGGAATGGATCAGAAAAAGTTGATCATGTAGCATGTAAGTATTAGTGTGTACTGCAAGGTTCTGGAGTCACCAAAATCATAATAAATTTGGCCCAGTCTTGGTAAAGTAACAAGCACTGTACACGGAAAGCTATATATGGGACTACACAAATGGTGTCGGGGCTAGTGCACCTTGATTTCCTTATCTTTCTATGCTCAATACTCAGCCAGTATACATTTTCTACCAAAATTGTTTGGCGATTGACATTTATTTGTAATCTTGAACATTCAGTGTGAGTTTCGTTTGATTCTGTGAGAATTAATTTCCTTTTTCTTACCAGAACTCAAGTTTTTCTGTAATACCAAGCTCCTCGGAAAAGACGATAAGCCATCTGTCCACTGGATGTATACAAGCATACACATGCTTTCTTAGCAGTCAGGTAAAGCAAAAAACTAACAAATTTCAACGGTGAACCGTAATTTCTTTTTTTACAACATTCATGTAGCTTTGACACGAACTCACATGCTTATTTTGCGCTCTTTATGTAGTACCCATAATGAGGATCCCATATTCCATCCATGACCACACAGACAATCTGACTCATTGGTCATAACAAACATGACACGGAGAGATGTTTTAAACCTGAGGTGGATCAAGAATTTGAAATATAAGGGGTGTGTGCGTCCTACCTTTTTCAAACAGGTACATATAGTCTATAACTCTCGATCGTGTATATTGCGCCAAATAACCCCAATATTTCTCTAAGAGCTTTTATTAATCATATTTTTTGTTCTGGTCATCAGAATCAGACCTGCCCACACACAATGTAAGCACATTTACTATTCAATTCCCTCGGGAGCATGCAGCCAGGCGCCATTTTACAGGCTCCATTTTACAGGCACCACTTTACAGGCACCATTTTTACAGGCACCATATTTATAAAGGCGCCATTTCACTGGCGCCATTTTAAAGGCGCCATTTCACAGGCGCCATTTTAAAGGCGCCATATTACAGGCGCCATTTTACAGGCGCCATTTTACAGGCGCCATTTTACAGGCGCCATTTTACAGGCGCCATTTTACAGGCGCCATTTTACAGGCGCCATTTTAGGGAGGCGCCATTTTAGAGGCGTCATTTTAAGGAGGCGCCATTTTAGGGAGGCGCCATATTACAGGCGCCATTTTACAGGCGCCATTTTACAGGCGCGTATAATCATGATAGTTATATGCTATGTATTCCAACCACAATAACGTTCGCGTCCTTTTAGGTACCAATTCAACGACTGGGTGGAAAGAAGCAATGTAGATAACATGCATAAATGGAAAACGTGCCGCTTGGGAGATGTAACCCATGGCCTTCGTATCTGCATCTTCGCATCAATTGTAAATGAATTGATTAAAGCAATAAATGAATAGATCGATGAGTAAAATCAATAAATGAATGGAATGAATAAATAAATGGGTGAACAGATAAAAACAAAACAAAGCTAAATGGATATTAGTACATAGATACATAAATACATAAATACACAAATACATAGAAACATAAATACATAGAGGCAAACAAAATAAAACAAATACATGAATACATAATTACAAAAACACATAAATACATAAACAACTATATTAATAAAATAATATGTTAATTAATTTAAACAAACAAACGAACAATTATAAAATAAATAGGGGGAGGTAAGGGTCTGACGCGTCGTGGGCGCCCCCGCACAATCCGATAGAGGAAGCATGCAGAGAGAGAGGAAATACTACCAGCTTCATGGTGACGGAGGATGGTTGGTAACTCAATCCTCAAGCTTCCTTATAAGACCCTGGGCCGAGCGAGGTGACCTCATGACTTTGCAAAGGGAAACCCGAGACAAAAATCAAATGAAATCACAGTCATATTGCTCTTTTTTTCTTCTTCTACCTTTTATTATTTACAGTCCGACCGGAAACATGACTCATTACCGGTCTGATGCATACAAATTTATGCACTTTTTTTTTTACTTTCGACTTCCCGCCAAAAAAGAAGGATTTGTCTAGTCTAAAAAATCGTCTGCGCGTATGAGAGGATGGTACCCCTGGGGCTATGGTGATTAGTGCACACGGTGTATAGCAGGCGGGCTACTAGCCCGGGGGTAGACATCATATTAACAAATGGGTCAGGATGGATAGTACTTGAGGGCAAATTTATCATGATTCATTCTTAATTATTTCGATTGCTGTTTGTGTTCTGTCCATATATGTGTTCTTTTCAAATTTCTTTACCCATTAAAACACTTGCGTTATTCTTATAAATGGTTTGTTGGCTTGCGATTCTGTATTTTGATTTTGACCAAGACCTTCCTTTTACCATTTCGATGTTACTACGTGTATGAGAAAGAGAGAGTGAGGCAGAGAGAGAGAGAGAGAGAGGGGGGGGGGGGGAGAAGAAAGTGAAGAAGGGGTGTGCGCGTGCGTGTGTGTGTGTGTGAGAGAGAGAGAGAGAGGCAAGTGTCGATGGATGCGTGTGCGTGTGTGTGCGTGTGTGTGTGTGTGTGTGAGAGGGAGAGAGAGAGAGAGAGAAAGAAAGAAAGAGAGAGAGAGGGTAGAAGAGAGAGAAAAAGGGCGACGAGAAATAATTTCGTTTCTCATTCTAAAATGTCTTACACTATTTTTAATTATTGAGATGCGTTTCATCCAATCGAAACAAAAGGTATTGCATTTGATGTTTTTTCAACAACTGACTACCATTACCAACAAAGCCCTGTTAATTTATTTCAGTGCCTATACCAAACAGACCAAAAGTTCGCTTTAGAAGACAAACACATTTCCCGTTACCTGTATGTAATTAAGAATCCAAATTTCACCGCAAATTTTCACGAAATGCAATTCATTTCCCTTTATTTCGACGACAGAGCAGACTTGCTGACGCTGAAAATGATATTCTAATAATTTACCAAACACGAAAGACATCATTATGATTACTCATCTGTGACTGTGTTTACACAGGTTTTTATTCCTAAACGCGTCGTATTTTTACACCTTGTTTTTATGATCTCACGAAATCATTGTAAGTAGTTGCAAACGATTTATCTTTTCGTTTAAGCCTGGGAGTTTTTTTCTAAATAGATACCTGTTGAACAAAGTGAATAGTTTCTTTGACCGTAGAACCTTTTTCCGAAAACTAACGAGACCAAAATGTCGGTCTTGTGGGTCGCCATTCTTATGGTTTCATAAAACCTCAGATAGCTTTGAAGACCCTTCGGAAAAGTTGTCAGAAGGCCCACGTCGTTCTCAAAGCATGGACAGACGAATATCATGCAACCGTTCTTAATCCCAAAATTCAGCTTTGTTTTGTTTTGTTTTCTTCTGTGTGGCTTTTGTGAAGAACTATTCAAAACCAACAGAGACATGCAAGCACCTCGACGGACTATTTTGGGTAAAACCAGAGCGTAACGATGTCCGTGCGGAGTGCGGATGTCCATGACGTTGATCACTTAATCGAGAACAAACTTCTGTATGGACATGGCGTCACTGTCGCATTACATACCATCATGACGTTGATCCTGTAATCGAGAACAAACTTCTGTATGGACAGGACTGGCCTTACTGGCATTACATACCAGGTTATTTTCAATTTCCACGTGGCCAGTAGGATCATCTTTCATGTTCTATACCAGTCTGACTAATGATCCACGTGCTTGATATGACTCAGTCAATCATATTCATAACCTGTCGGGAGAGTCTCTTAATACGCCAGACTTGTCGTAATACCACTACTTGGTGGGAGATGGTTGGGATAAGGTGATGGATGTAGGGGGGGGGGGGCGTCACACCCTTTTACCTATTTTAGTGCTGTAGTCTATAATTGGAGGGGGCCGGGTCCTGTTTCATAATACATTTTATCAGTATTAAGTGTCACGTTTCTGTAACATATTTGCTCCCAGCCAATCAAATACAACGATTTTGGTAGCTTATAACGGTTATTGTAGTTTCTTATAAATGTCTTCTTATTTAACATTAAAAACAAATGAGTGTTCATCCCATGGGCGTTGATGATTGCTTCCTTTCTTTTAATTTGTCAACCCGGAATAAAGCATTAA
This sequence comes from Strongylocentrotus droebachiensis, assembly GCA_035222895.1. Classification (NCBI taxonomy): domain Eukaryota; kingdom Metazoa; phylum Echinodermata; class Echinoidea; order Camarodonta; family Strongylocentrotidae; genus Strongylocentrotus; species Strongylocentrotus droebachiensis. The sequence goes on from JAVYIG010006535.1 coordinate 88,283, forward strand.
AAAGTGAAAAAATATTGCATGGAAAAGCAAATTAAAAGTATAATGAACAATATCTAATTGTCATCCCACTCTCTTTTAGAAATTCTGTATTCCAGATATCCTATTCCTTAAAGGTGAAATTCAAAGAAGATCACAAATATTTTAACTAATGTATCACTAGAAACTGGTAAGCTAACAGATAGCCATCGTACAAGTTTTAGGTCAACTACATATCGGGTGCCAGTGATTTATAAAAATACAAATACAACCACCTCCATAGCAGCTGGGATATACGAGAGATTCGCCGGAAAAATAACGATGTTTTAATGACGTCACTATATGGACCAACACTGCCCAAGCAGACGACATCCCATAGAGAATGAACATAATTGCAAAGCTATTATTTCTCAAATTATAATGAGTTTAGTGTATATAAATGTAATGGCATGTCAAACCATTCAAAAGGGGATATGACCTGATTCTAATAACTAAAATCTCTTGCTTGTAAATACACAGGATAGGGGTTAATTAACAATAAAAGAAACCAGACTTTCAAATTGAAAACCCCCCGGAATGATATCGAGGACGCCATTTGTTCCCTCTTAAAACGCCGAACATACCCCGGTGTGTGCAGCTGAATATACAATGGCGTCCTATTTTGTTTACAAGCGACAGATTCCTTTATTTTTGTATCGCTGCATTTTTCATCAAAATAAAACCATGCGCGGGGTTTAGGGTGAGGCAATAGATTATAAATTTAGCCTGACGGTAGTGAAGTAAGAGAAAGGACTCGAGAGAAGATGAAAACACAGACACTGAAAATGTGTGAGATGTCATGGGACATCGTCTGCTTGTGCAAGTCATGTCCATACTGTGATGTGATCTCACACATCTCAGCAGCGTTCGGAGAGCTCTTCAGGTGCTATGCCGGGGCTGTATTTAAGCGTTTTGTAATTTATAATAATCATTACTTCGAATGTTTCCAAGCATTGAATTTTGATAACCTTGTCGAATCAAAGTTTCAACTTTGCAATAATGAAAATAAAGTTAGTTTTTAAAATCAATGAATATCTACTTTAAAATATCAATAATGTCATGTGAGGCTTGTTATATTTGTCCAACTCGCCCTGTCCTTTTTTAGATCACAAATTCTTTACTTCAACGTTAAAAAAACATTACGAATATATTTCAACCAGTCATAACTATTTTATGTCAGTCCATTTTGACTTAAAGGTAAATACCAGTTATTGTCATGCGATTGCATTGTGAAAGAAACGTTGTGGAATCGATCAGAAAAGGTTGATCATCTAGCATAGATGTACTGCAAGGTTCTGGAATCCTCAAATTGATAAGAAATTTGGCCAAGTCTTCATAAAGTTAGAATCACTGTACACAGAAAGATGTATATGGGACGACTACACACACGTGCGCGACACGTGCATTTGTATCTCTCAACAGGCGAGAGATACACTAATTTACCAAATATATCAATTAGTAGGCGGTTTCCCGTCAACATTTTTATCATCATGTATTATTCAAAACATATTCTGTCACATGATTGGTAGTAAGAGCTTGCATTTCATTTTTTGAAATTGGGGCGTTTCCAATACTGGTCTTTACCTTTAATCTTGACCCCTTAATAAGTCATTTTCTGACATGTCTGGCATGTCGAGAAGCAACAGTATTCACCTTGGTTTCACCTTCTACACGTCTAGCTTTCCTGAAGATTCTAGGAAATTCGAGTGACATATGTCTCTATTCTCCTCAACATCCTGTCTGGTGATTTCTGCACAGGGTTCAAACTCCCGTCACACCGCTAAAGCGAGTCCAAACGACCGATCCAGGATACTTTTTCTGTTGGACTGTTGACGGTCTGTAACAGTTCAGTCACACCAAAGAGACCGATATAAGACCGACAACGGACCGAACGGGCAATCACGTTGCGTCAAACTGTCCAGGAATCGGTCACAGTGGAGTCGATGTGGAGTAGGTTTGGAGGTGTGACTGAGGTCGAAGACCGTGGTAGGTCCCGTTGGTGTGACTGAGATATCTAGAAGCACATGACCAAGTAACAAGTTTGTTCAACCATAGACACCACCTGACATCGATGTCGGTGAATTTTTAAATCTTTTCGCCTCTATCAATTCAACTTATCCTACTTCCCCTTTTTCTTCTTCTTCTTTTTCTTCTTCTTCTTCTTCTTCTTCTTCTTCTTCCTCTTCTTCATTTTATCCTCCTTCTTTCTTCTTTAAAAAACAAACATTGGGTTTGGGGTTTTCAGATATAAGTATTTAAAGTGAAAACAATTTCTGGCGTGTATCGAAATACCTCATGCAGGCACGCAGGACATAACCCGATATCACATCATGAATATTCAAAACCGCAGACAGATATCATTGAACATGAATATTCATGAAAGCACAAACCGTTACTCGATCAAGAACCTCCCAAGATCTGATCTTATTTTCAAGAGATGAATATTTTCCTCCATGCATCCATTCTAGCTTTGGTTTGGCGATTTTGTTTTGTGTTTTTAGTCAGAACATTGAATCTTTCAACGGTTTATACTTTCGTGTTTTAGATTGAAATTAAAAATTTGAATAAACAACTCTCTCTTTCTTGGGCGATAACATTTATGTGATAACATTTTTCTTCCGGTGTATCGATTGCTATTCTTTTGATCCTGTGTCATTAGTCAATTATTTTCTCTTCGCTTTGAACGAAGTATGTCGTTTTTTCTCATTAAACATTATGACAATTATTATTATTTTATCTTTTGGCAACAGTTCTTTGTCAGATGTTCAGCTTCAATAATACATGCTTCTTCCTTTTCTGCATATACTTCTTTCTAGCCGATCTTCTTCGAGACGTCCAGCCTGGAAACAAAATTCATATTTCATTTTTCATGACATGTAATGTTGGTATTTTTTATCTTCTATCCCTTTCTTACCATGCAATTTACACCTGTAACGGTAATAGTAACTGTATAAAGAGACAAATTTTGCACTTCCAGCTCAGTGATCAGGTGATATGATTCTCCTCAGCTTAACTAAAAATAGTGTCGATAATCTATGCTTTGAAACAAAAGGGAAAACAATGGCATTAGAGTACAACAGGTTTTTAACTTCGTTTCTTTTCGGTCATATCCGTTGAGTGAATTTCTTGCTGTTTACAAAAAGATCTCAAGAAATAGTGAATACAAATTAACCATTGGATACGGAAAAGGGCTGCCCGACGTCCAGCTAAATGTGAATCGGAAGTTTGTGGTTCGAGACTACTTTAGGAAGAAAAGTTAATTTGGCACTGAGTTTCGGAAATAAATAGGCATTAATCACTGCCACTCGTCCGGAGTAAAGCGAAGACATGATATTGTTATTTTTTGCTGGTGACTCGAAACAATTATGGTCAAGAAGAAGGGCAGAGAAAAGAAGGTGAGGGCATTGGGCCGAGGGGCGCATAGCCAGTTTAAGAGCATGACACAGCCGGTTACAACCAGTTACAACCAGTTACAACTAGCTACTCGGGACAACTGTAGGTATTATTTCATCAATTGTAGAAGCATGTTTTTAGAATACCCTCATCCTAGCCCTAACGCTAATCCTACCCGATACATACTGTACTGAATGTGAATAGATGCTAATCATTTATCTTACGTACATTACGTCATGGCTATTTTTAGAAAAATGCCTCTTCAACTGAGTATTGTTAAAATAATACAAACCCCATTCCCCGGACAACTCCCCCTGGACGTCTATTACCCGCCTGGCCATCCCAGATAGATTCTCATAAATACACAGTGTACATGGTGTAGTGGTTATCGTCTTGTTGATGAGTGTCCGGTCTAGTTGTCCGGGCTATTTGTTTTAGAAAGGACTTTGTCTTAGGGATGGCTGTCCGGAGGTACATGTCTTAGAGGGGCAGTTTTTTCGGGGTAGTGTTCCAAGAATGGGAGTCCAGAGGGTTGTCATCTAAAAATCCCCCTACCAACTCCTCCCGCCATTCGCGTTTATCACTTAATCTTTAACATTAATTCACCATTGATGAACCACCGAACGACACAATGCAACCTTTCATCGAAATGTATCTGTACAATTTTTCAGGAGTTTTCAGGTTTTATTCCAACTCACAAGGAGGCGCGATAGCTCAGTCGGTAGAGCAGTGGTCTCGTAATCCGGTGACCCGGGTTCGAAACCAAGGCTATAGTGCCCTTTGGTAAGACATTAATCCTCATTACCAGGTCCCTTGGAGAGGACCTAAAGCCGTCGGCCGTCTGGTTGCTTTAAAGCTTATCTGCCGTAGTTTACAGAAGGGATTAGACCGCTCTGCAAGGTCACTGGACAGGTGGTTATCTCATCAACTCAGCTCTCATTTAACATAAGAAAAAGAGGATCATGGGGGACCAATGGTCACCGATTAGGCATCGTTTGTTATACAGAGGGCGCAAGTAGCTACCAGTAGTGCAGTGGGCCTTTAATACTTACAAGCATTTATGCTTTCTTAGCAGTCAGGTAACATAACCACCACCCCACCCCTTTCATATCTGTATGAGACTCTACAGTCTACAAACAATTCCGAAGTGACGTATCTTTCATTTAAAGAAGAAAACTATGAAGACAAAATACAAACCAAACCAAAACAAAACAAATTACACACAATCAAAACAAAACAAATACCAAACAAACAACACAAAAACATAAGTCATTGCCATCAAACGCGCCAAGCAGTCCAGCAGTTTGACGACGATGCACTTTGGAGTCTGTTGCTTGCCTTTTAACTGACCAGACGATAAACGCGGCAAGATGTACTCGACTTGAGAGGTGCTTCAAGTCTCCAATATCAGATGGCATCCAAATCGTGGTCGCCGGCATTGCTGTTGTCTCGTCACTAGCTCTCCAACCCCAGGGAAATGTTGTCTCACTTCTAAAAAACTATTGACGGTTTCTGATTGCCCCGCTCATTATCATTTTTTTTTATATGTTCTCTTTTTTCCCCTTCTAATTCTGATCGAATTTTAGTACAGTATGAGTGTAGACTGGCTATGTTTATTTAAATATCTCCGAATTTGTGTCTCTGCCATCATCCATGGTGCCCAGAATGTCTGCCTCTCGACTCCCATAAGGATGAAAGTACACTTCAGTCTTAAAGCCCCTGAATATATTTTCTTCTATTTGCTCTTGAATCTACGATCCTCTGCAACGGATTTCCGTTTCACGCATGCATTTAACATGTTCAAATCCGTGTTCTTTAATGTTTCTCCTAAAATAGGGTACTCATCAGCCATTCGTTGTCTGTTTGGGATGAACGTAAATGTTTTATGAGTAAACGGGGGTGTTAAAGCCTCCCGGAGGCGACAGGAATACATACACCCTAAGGGAATATTAGGTCATCGAAAACATGGAATATTTCGATAAGATTGTGGTTTTATTTTTACAGGAATACAAATTCTGCATGAAGTCATCATGTTGATGCTGCAAGGTATCGAATATGATCATTTGCCATTAGAAGAAGATTAGAAGAAGAGTCATTTCGCTTGCGTCAATACTTGCCCAGTCCCTAGTTATCAAATACATAATGAATTGTGTTTTGTTGCGCTATTCATTTTGCTCTCACTTTATTTGGGAAGTCGCTCTCACGCGGCTCAGCTGACGCTGGTATTTGCCAGCAAAATAACGCCTCGTGTGAAATGAGCCTTAGGGACCTCAACCTTGGATTTAAGCGTCAGTTCAAGTGCGTCATTACTTGACCTGATCAAGCACATGAAGTAAATTAGCTCATAAGGCAGTAATTCAGTGTACATTGGTACATTATTCATTTTGAATTCACTCTCACAAAGTGCGTGAAGGGCCACGCCAGTCGCTGACGCAGTAATATACGTCTGCAAAATAGGCCACGTTATTTGAAACTTTGTCTAAGTTATCTGCTACACAAGCTTCATATATACATTGCATGTACAAATTGAGATATTTCCTTCGATTACGTTTGTATAATTGTTTTTCCCGAAAAGATGACATACCAGATTTCATGGTGACCCAAACTTTGACTATTGCTTTATTTACTTAAACATGTAAGTTGGATTTAGGGTTAGTTTCAGGGTGATAGATATACCAGGGTTAAAATTAGTAAATTGGGTTGGGCAGAAAAATTGAGCAGAGCGTAATCGTCGCCGGAACATGCGTGGTAGCATTTACGCAACGTCATCATGGGCGACGCTGGTATACCCCCTCGGAGAATATCAGCATCTCAACAATATTGACCAGATTTGTTGAAAGGTATTGATTTATTACGAAAGTGTTGTCTAGACTATTCAACTCACTCCCTCTTCATCGATTAGCGTCCCTAAAAACGGAAGAGAGAGAGAGAGAGAGAGAGAGAGAGAGAGAGAGGGGGTGAGGGTGTGGCTGGAGAGAGAAAAGGAGAGGGGGGGGGGGGGAACCTGAGATGGGTGACTGTGTGTCGTCTTCCCTGAGGTAAAATCTCAAAGTTTTCCCCTAACTTTGTCGTCGTTTTTGAGGGGTTTTGAAGTGCATTATTATTCTTTGATGTCTGTTCGAGTGACTGGCTGGCGATCTGTTTTAGTGAATGGTTTTAAGAAAAGGAAAAAAAAAAAAGAGTTGATGGCGTTACGTCTCCACGTTTGTCAGTATTAAGAGGGTGTTCTCGTCGATGATCACCCCAAGGCCTTTCTTACCCAGCTCATACAGAGCTCAGCCACACCACCAAGCCGACTCCACACTGATTCCAAACCGCATGGCCCTTTTGACATTGGGGTAATGTTATTGTTATCGTTGTCGGTCTGGTGTCGGTCCGTTGATGTGACGGGGGTATCACAACGAGAAGGTCTTCGAGCTCGGCGACAATGTTTAAGATGCGTTTGTCAGTGAGAGGGTGTTTGTGGAGGATCAGCCCAAAGGCCTAGCCATCTCACCTCGAGGAGGTCGACGAGCAGAACGACGATATCGAGACGACATCTTTCCTGGTAGCTCGCTATTGATTGTTTTGATTAATCATCAACCTGTCAATGGTAAAATGGAAGTCCATTGATGACGTCATCTATGGCTGTGTTCTCACGTTAGATGTTTCCATTACACCGTGCGGACATTGAATAGGTCAGTTTCACCAAGCTGTCCAAACGGTGGAAGATCAGTGAAATATATTTCAAATTAAGACCTTCTTACTCTCTGAATTTCCGTATGCCTCGTCATTATGTAGTAATTTTAGTATACAATTATATTGCGTTTTTTAAATATTTTGTTATCATAGTATATATGACGCCTCCCCCTCTCTATCTCTCTTTCCCCCCTCTCCGCCCAAAAAATTATCCCTCCATTTATATCTTCTCTCTTTCTCTCTCCCTCTTCTCTCTCTCTCTCTCTCCCTGTCAGTCTGCATGATGACTATATTGACCTAATACGTAGTTGACCTAGATGAAATCAAGAATGATAATGCTAATTCACAACTGACCTGATGAGTAATCCGATATTTGTTTACAATCGGTCACGAAGAAATATCCTAGTTTCTTGAGCTATTCAGTCTTGTGATGAGTTGTCGGTTGCAATCAATTAACCCATTAAATTTGCCAATGATGATGATAAAGTTCCATTTATTAACTTGTTGATTTTCCACGAATGAAGGTTTGTAGCATAGTTGAGGTGCCCTTTTTGTCATCATTGTCGTAATCGTTATCACCATCATCATTGATATCAGCAGCAATCAACTTTGTCATTAGTATCACTACCATCGTCATCACCATCGGCATCATCATCACCGTCATCATCACCACCCTCATCGTCATCATCATCATCATCATCATCATCATCATCATCATCTTTTTTCCATTCATGAATGAACCTGCATTCAATCAGCAGATGTATGAGATTTATTGTATTATTGCCAACGCTCCTCCTCCTCCTCCTTCTCTCCCCTTTCTTTTTCTTCTCTGCAAGTCACTCTTTTTTATTTGTATTTGTATTGTTGTATCTAAGTTGAGGGCTGCCGGCACGTCAAGCTACTTTGCTTATTTCTGTAGCCCTCCTGCATCTTATGTATGTTAATTATGTATTCAATCTATTTGTTTAAATTCAATATATTTGTTTAATATCGTTTATTATCTGTATAAAATAATATACACTTGAAATATTGTATCAAGCCATATAATGTTCATGAAAATGTATGTTGAAAAAAGAAAAAAAGATGCAGAAACCAATAAATCAAATCAAATCAAATCAAATCATCAATAGCAATCAGCAATGTCAATATCACCATCGCCATCCGCATCATCGACATCGACATTACAATCACACCAATATCAACATCACTCAGTGTTATCATAAGCGATAGTATTTCCATGACTTTTATAATCCAACCTGAAAAACTAATAAAATCCATTTGTCAAAGGATAATTTGACGAATTCGTACGTGTCATTTCACATGACAGTTGTATGATTTCACGTAATTACATGTATGCCTGTTTGCAACCCTTGCGTCATTTGCCTCATCATTGTGACGTAGACCTGCCTCAGAGAATGACGTGACCTTTGACGCGTCATTTGAGAGGAATATATTCAACAATGTAGTGTACAACATTAATGCAAAGTGAACAGAGAAAACATTGCTTCGACTTACTGGCCTTTAGAGGCTGGTAATATTAACGCAGTCAAAGTGACGCTATGTACATCTATCTAACAGGGATTACCTGTTCATCCTCGCAGCTGACTCCACTAATCTGACCAATATTTTCTGCAATAAATATGCTGATATAATGATAGATGATACATCAACATGTGGTTTAACCTTCTTACGAGATAGGTACACGCGGACGTAGTGTATCTAGGCCTTCATTTAGGGCTATAGCACTAGACCTAGCTAACGGCTACGATTTTTTTCTTCTTTTTTCTTTTTACCTCTTCAGAGGGACTTTATTGTTCCATTTCAAAATACATAATATATTATTTACAAAACAAGTAAAATGAAACATATGAATTAAATACAAGATCAACATAATTTCTTAAAATTATCATTTTAACATTTCTAATACTTTCTTAACTTCTTCTTTATCGAAGTATCTTATATTTTCTTTGTATTTCAAGTAACATTTTAAAGATGAAATAAAATTATTTATTAACCTCTTTGGATTGGTTGGTACTTCCCCAAAGTTCCGCTTTACGTAGTCTTTGTATATAACCAGTTGAGCATAATTGATCAAAAAATTAAGTAAAGTAAATTTTCTTTTATCTATTTTATATCCAATCAATAACATTTTCATATCAATTTCAATTTCTGTTTTAAAAATGAATATATAATTCTTGAGATAATTTTCCAGAAAACTCTTAATTTCTTGCAACGAAATATAAAATGTTCAATAGTTTCTTTTTCTCGACAAATTTCACATTCGTTGGATTGTACGATTTTCCATATAAAAAGATTGTCTTTAGATGGCAATATTCTATGAATTAATTTGAAATTATATTGTTTAATATAATTGTCTCTTATCTTATTAAATTTGAACTGAAATACATCTTTCCAAACAAATGTTTCTGGTAGGCCTAAAATATTTTGCCAGAAAAGGAAACCAATTTTTTCTTTTTTCCTTTCTAGCATTAAATTATAGTAACTTTTCGCTGTAGTGAATTCAATGTTTATAACATCTAAAGTTGTCTCAATGTACATTGTTTGATTGAGACTTGAAGCTTGGTTTAAACGTAAATTTTGTGACCAATATTTTGGGAATGCTTTTTTTAATTTTGACATTTTGAATAAAAACAACAGATTTTTTACATCAAAATGGTTATTGAATAGAGAGTTATCTATCCATGTACCTTGATTTATAACATGTTTGATTTGACAAATTCCTTTTTTTTTTCCACGATGGGAAATACAGAGGTTTATTATCAATTACAATATTACTATTATTCCAAAGTATTTCATTGGGAATATCTTTTACTTCAAATTTTTTTACATATCGAATTTCTGACCATGTGCAAAGCAAATCCATATAAAACATTGGTAAATTTCTTTTTTTACATATCATTTTCATGTGTTTAATATGACAATTATACTGTAAACATAACGGCATCCCGCCAACTCTTTCAGTCCAAAATGAAAATAATGTCTTCCACATTGCATCATCTGCATTAAAAAACTTATATATCCATGATAATCTAAGTGAATTAGCTTTCAAAATCAAATCAACCATACCAAGCCCCCTTCTCTTTCTGACTTGATACAAACATTTCGTTTTACTTTTTCACGTTTAGAATTCCATATAAATGTATATATAGTCCTATGTAAAGCCTTGCATATATATGAATAGGCATTGAGACAGCTGTGCCTAAATAGACGAGCTGAGGAATTATCAAACATTTTATAATTATTATTTTTCCATAACAGGTCAGTCGTCTCATTTTCCACGTCTTAAGAATATTATTAATTTTTTCAACTTTCCCCTCCCAATTCATACTGCTTACATATTTATAATTTTTACCAACGTAAACACCCAAATGTTTAATTGGTTCTTCTGTAAATTCAATATCATATTTTGTCGTATCTAATTCTTTAATTTTCATTACTTTAGTTTTATTCCAATTAATCTTTGGACCTGCAAAGTATTCAAAATCGTCTAACTCCTTCATAACATTATCTACCGATTCCATTGAATTAACAAATAATGTGGTATCATCTGCGAATTGTGTTATCTTTACTTCACTAACCCTCTGAACTTCTATATCTTTGGTTGTAATATTTATCCCTCTTATTGTATCGTTTTCTCGAATTTTATTTGCTAATATTTCTGCCAATAATATAACGGCTACGAAATAAATGCAGTGTCCATGGGCAAGTCCTCGTCATTTTGTCTCATATGTTACCGGTATCATTTAAAGAAAAACATCTGAATACCCAATAATCCGGAAGTTGACAACTGTACTACTAGCATAGATAAGATCAAGACACGAAGTAATAAAATAGATGACTTTTGCGATGTTCATATTTGTTTATTTTTGTATAATTCTTGGTATTACGTAGGGACAGCTAATGACCAATAACTTCGGACTTGATCCTAGTAATGCACACAAGTCATGTAGGCCTATATATGTCAACGATACTGATAGCTTTGGGAGAACAAGAACTGCTTCTTTTCACTCTTTTTTTTTGTTAACATATTTTCCAAATTTTCTAGAGATGGTTCACATTACCTCATCTGATTCAAGCGACTCTTGGGCTCTGCAGAATGACGTCACTCACCACCTCCCCGCGGGGTTTTGATAGCACCGGGATGGTTACTCATCTTGCCCCGGAGCGCCCCGGTCTGTCATGACCATCCCATACCCGTCAGATTGACACGGGTGATATAATCGCTATCATATCCGTCACAATAGTTCACAAAACAGCCAGTAAGCTAGCTGAACCTCTAACGCTCCCTTTCAAAGTGAACGTTTAAAGGGATCCGGTAACTTTTTCTTAGATCCTTTAAAAAAAATCCTTGATTTAGCTCATGCTGCAATGATAATTATAAACCTTTAGGCCTGTCAGGAACCCCATGACTTTTACAAGCCGATCGCCTGTCTGATTATCAGGATATTTATGATTGAAAATCGAAATCGAATTTTGCGTTTGCCAAACGGTTTTCATAACACTACAGTCTATTGGGGAAAACGAGTATGGTAAAACCGGTCACTCAACAGTTTTTACTTTTGTGAGGCACTTTGTGATCATTTTGAAGCGCAATTTTTTTTAGGGCTTCAATATAACACCATATCACAGACAATGATAACACGTAGGGCCGTGTATCTCAGATTTAACATTGTTAAACGATCCTTCACACTGGCCATAGTAAATATTGTAATACAAATATATTTTGAATGAAGGCTACACCAAAGGAATCGTTTCACCGTTGAACAGTGCTGTCGGATCCAGGCCCTGTTTCACAAAACTTGTTATCAAGAACAAGTTACGATAATTGTTATAAGCTACTGAAATCCTTGCATTTGATTGGCTGTAAGCGGATTGTCATAGATCTGTGGCAGTTGTTATTGGTAACGAGTTGTATGAAACAGGGCCATTTGACACCCCTGAAGTTCAAAAGCCCGTACAAGACTAGTATCGGCCTCGCGAGCGCGTATAATTCCGAAAAACAAACCTCCCATGCGAGTGGGTTCATAATTCCAAAGGCTCCCGATTCCTCAAAATTCGGGTTCTATTGCATTTCGGAATAATGGTCCTTCGGAAAACCGATTTCATTTTCAAGATTTTCTGAGAAATTTAGGAGGAGTATAATATTTTATTATGAAATCTTTGAAAATAGTAAGTGTTCGGCAAAACAAAGCGTGCAATTTTGTTAACAGGCCTTGAACTGTTAGTGACATATGGCTTCCGGTCTCATGGGCTGTATTACCTAAACTGAACATTGATTTTCAAGCTATTTAGAATGACTTTCACACTTGCTTTGATACATAAACAAAATCAAGTCATACAAACGGTGGATATAAGTTACATTAATATGTTAACGGTATCTTTTGGGGAGCGATTAGTTATCAATCATTTGTAAATAACCAATAGCCTTTAATCATGGAAAGAAAGAAAAAGGGAACAGCAGCATCAAATTAATTTTATTCATTTATCTTTTAGTTCCCAATAGTAAAATGAGTATACGATAAAACATACATGAACAAAATATAAAGTTATTTAAAACAGAACTGGCCAGGACTCCAAGACAAGCGAAGCTTGATGCATCGTGAGCCCCAACAATTGAGTGCAAGCAACAACAACAAAGATACATAATTCGTTCTGTCACTTTAAATTTGAGATTATGAGATTACATTAATGGTGATTATTAGAATATATTTAGAACTAATATGTGTCATATACTTTTTAAAAACTATATTTGTAACGGTAATCTTTTTTTACAGTTTTAATCAGAGGAAATTGTTCTTTTCTTCTAAAAATCATCGTCATGTTAACTACAATATTGGCGACCAAACTTCTCGGACGGACCCCTTTCAGACCTCATTATCTACCGCAACTGACTACACCTCTCAGAAAACAAAGCCAAAGTTAATCACACCCCATCCATTTAGCCTCTCTGGAGAGAAAACAAAAGAAGGATAGAGAAAGAAATAGAGGGAGAGAGTGAAATTTAGTGAGAGAGAGAGAGAGAGGTAGACGGACCCCTTTCAGACCTCATTATCTCCCGCAACTGACTACGCCTCGCAGAAAACAAAGTTAATAATGATGCGTCGAATCGCTTCATTCTCGTAACATATTGAACTTGACAAGCGTCATTCGACTAAACCTGAAGCCCTCGTTAGTGGTAAATCAAACCCTTACAGCAGGATTAACATGATAAAATCTTATTTCTCGTAGAATATTCGGACTTCCGGCTAACGGGGGTAGCGTTTATGACTCGTCCTATGTACTTTGAGTGTTTCATCGCCTAAATCGGGACGTGTGATGGTTAAAACGCAGTTCGAAAAGAATAAGTGATGATTTACGTCCGTCTGGCGAGGAAATTCCATCATTTTTTCGCGCGGATGAACTTAAATTTGCGCTAACTTCTGTTGAGAAGGTTCCTCACTCATCTGCCCTTGTTTTGTGAGACCTTGCGAGTGCGGAAACTCGAGTTAACCACGCTGATAGAACACACGTTTGAGTTGAGTGGCGTGGAAAAAGAGGGAAATACCCTGAAATGGAATAGAAAAGTTTATTTGAAAGGTCATAACGTACAGCTTTAAGCGCATTGGGGCAAACGGCAAACTGCTACATTAGAATATAGGAGTAAACTCTTTTTAAATAAATGATTTACGCATTGTATAATGCCAATGTGTGTCTCTTCCACTGCCCCTAACACCCCACCCTTCTCTCTCACTCTCTCTCTCGCTCTCTCTCTCTCGCCTCCCAACCTCCTCCCCCTTGCTCTCAACTTGTTTCTCTTCCGCATAACTTGTGTAATTCTATCTTATGTGTTTTACATTTCTGTAACTTTTACTTACTCTTTGGACTTCATATTTATGTCGTTTATCCCTTTCACTTCAGTCCCTATCAAGTTTTCTTTCTCTTACTTCTCTCTCTCTCTCTCTCTCTCTCTCTCTGTATAATTATGTCTCTCTCTCTCTGTATGTCTGTCTGTCTCTCTCTCTTTTGCTCTCTCTCTATATCTCACTCTCTCTCCTTCTCTTTCTCTCTCTCTCTTGCTCTCTCTCATTTGATGAGAATTTTAGTCTCATTTTAAAAATCTCTTTTCACATCTTTGATAAGTTTGAGGTTTATTTCTCTTGTCACCCAATACCTACACTTTCATTTCTGTCGGTAAAACATGTCACTGTCCTCTCGTTGTGTTGTGTCGTGTTTTATCCGCCTCCCCCTCTATCTCCCTCTCTCTCCTCCTCTTTTGCTCTTTCTCTCTCTCTCTCTCTCTCTCTCTTTCTCTCTCTCATTTGATGAGAAATTTGGCCCCATTACATGTATATCTCATTCCATATCTGTTAAAAGTTTGAAGTTTATTTCCCTTGTCACCAAAAACCTACATTAATTCATTTCTGTCTGGTAAAATCACTGTCCCCGATTTGGGTCATGTTTTTATCTGTTCCTCCTCCCCTCTCTCTTTCTTTCTCTCTCTCTCTTATTTGATGATAATTTTTGCTTTATTATATCTCTTTTCAATATCTTTAATAAGTTTCAAGTTTATTTCCCCTTGTCACCCAATACCTACACTTGTTATTTTTGTCTGATAAAAACATGTCACTGTCCTCTCCTTGTGTCGTGTGATATATGTTCCGCCTCCGCCTTTCTCCTTTTCTCTCTTTCTCTTTCTATCTTTTTCTTATTCCATCATTCCGTTTCCCTCCATCAAACTGTTATAGTAATAACAACACTTGAAATTCGTCCGTCCCTTTCCACATAACATGCACCAACTTATTTGTTTACACTTACAAGTCAGTAAGCTAGCCTATGACTACCATGTCTCATTTGCAGCCCAACATCAAATTCTCTAGAACTTTGCGGGAATTATGAACATTCCTCGTGTATATACATGTATGTCCTTTCTGTGAAATTTACACGTCAGCAGTGTCCTATCATTCAAATTATGCAAGGAAACCCGTTTACTTTCCAGACTTCACTGTCAGACACTATTGAGAGACTGACTGACTTTTTTTTCTTTGGTAATATAACATACATAAAATGAGCTGTAAAGGGTACATGAGCGTTTGACTATACATCAAGAACCAAATTCTTGTAATGATCAAAGTTAAACTGATTGAATCTTTGCACAGCACAAAACATACGATTATGCTTTCTTAGCAGTCAGGTAAAGCAAGCAAACAAAATAATAACAAAAATACTTCCATCCCCGCCTCGCGCCCCCCCCCCCCCCCCCCCAAAGTAAAATTTCTCTCACTCTGTCCTTGTTTTTCAATCTCCTGATGTAGTTGCATACTTCTTATATTATTACTCTCTCTTGCCATTAGTTTAAATCTAGGTTAATCACACCCCATCCATTTAGCATCCCTGAAGAAAAAGACAAAAGAAGGAGAGAGAGAGAGGGAGAGAGAGAGAGGGAGAGAGAAAGAGTGAGAGAGAGAGAGAGAGAGAGAGAGGGACAGAGAGACAGAGATACAGAGGGAGTGGGTGGGGGAGGGAGAGAGAGATTATACTCTTGAAGTCCCTGGGAAAACATGTACGTCATCTGAGTAATGATGATATATGTCGCTTACTCATGCTCAAAACGATTAATCTATCGACGATCCAAATATTCAGACTGATTGGAAAGTGGGAAAACGAACGGAAAGCGGAGGGGGAAGAGACCTAATCTCTTCTTTCATCAGGTTACTGAACTATAGTATCCTTAAATCATTAACTCTTAAAATGTGGAGGAATGGTAATTAAATAATTAAGATATTTGGCAAGGCGAAGCTACTATGGACTGGGGGAAAAGAGTGTCTTTTTTAGCACCACGCAAGAGAATAGAGCCAGGTTATAAGTATGTTTGAGCGTTTGAGCTAGCATTCGTGTGACCCTTTATCCCTTTTTTTTTAAGGGGTGCATCTACCGAATACCATCCAAACTTGCTGAAATCGCGCAGGGCTCTATCGGTCACATAATTTGCAAAAAAGGGTTGACCACTCCGTCGAGCCGGATTCGAACCAGCGACCTAGAGATGTCAGTGATTGTGCCTCTACAGTCTCCCGCTCTACCAACTGAGCTATCGACGGTTGATGTCCGAGAGGGTGGGAAATGCAGTCTTATAAAAATGTGTTTACCTAAACAATGAAGCTACCACATTTGGTTATGAATAATTAATTATGTATTTAGATTGTAGTACCTTTTGACACCATATGGTATGTGTCTACACAAGAGTGTGAGAGAAAGAACCGAGAGAGGTTGAGAGACCTAGAGAGAGAGAGAGAGATAGAAACACAGCGAAAGAACAGAGAGAGAAAGAGAGAAAGACAGCAAAAGAACAGAGAGAGGTTGAGAGAGAGAGAGCGGAGGAGAGAATAGGGGAGAAGGAGAAAGCATTTGGTAGTGTGTGGGCGTGCATGTGGGTGGGTGTGCGCGTGCGTGTTTTTTTCTTGTTAGAGAGTAAGTGAGAATGGCGTACGCGAGCGAGCAAACTGATAAACAAACTCTCTCATCACCCTTGTTGTGTCATCTCCACACCCATCGAAGATGACTCATGCTGTACAATAATTAGTTCTTTTATTAAACAAGATTTTCTTTTCAGCGTCTATATTGACCTAGTTGATAATCCTCCAGGAAAAGGAACACCTATCGATTTCTTGGTATTATTTTACTTTACAATAACTATTTGCTTTTTGTTACGGTTGCCGTTGTTTTTCTGTTTTTCTGTTTTTTTGTGGTTTGTTTTGTTGTGTTTAGTACTTTAGTTTAGTTATATTTTGTCTCGTTTTTGCTATTGGTATTGTTATTGCTTTTGATTAGCCAGGGCCGTTCTTGGGTTACCTCGACTGAATGAATTTGATCCAATCATTTCATTATGATCTTCTGTAATGTTTAATGTTCTCTCTCTCTCCCTCCGCCCACCTTCCTTCGATATTCCCCGTGGCGTTGCGTAGAAGCATATTCTTATGCTATGTTCTCCCTCCACCAACCCCCCCTCCTAGATGACGTAGCAGCATAGCAATTAAAATTCAAAGGAAAAAGGAAGAGAGTAAGAGAGAGAGAGTGGGAGAGAGAGGGAAAGAGAGCGGGGGAGAGGGAGAGAGAGAAAGAGAGAGGGAGAGTGAGAGAGGGAGGGAGAGAGAGAGAGAGAGAGAGAGAGAGATGAATGGAAGGGAAGAGACCGTGTGACTCGCGGATCAAGTATCATGATCATGATTATAATCATTTTTCTAATGTGTCATTTAAAAACAAGAAAGTTGAAGTCTCACGGTATTTCTCTCTGTAATCAATGATTTCTGTTTGTCTTTTAAACACTCTAACGTCCCATCCTGCAGATACTAATGAACGAAAATGGAGAGAAATTGTTTTCCTTAAAAACTACGAGCCATCTAAGAAAATAGCACCTCAAAAAACAAATAAAAACATGATCAAAAGTACATTAACAGCGTATATTTTCTTTTTAAAGTTTAACAGAATCCGTAGTCTGAGCAGCAAATAGTGTGCTATTTTTCGTTGTGTGATCACGGGCGTAAATACTACTTTCGAAAATACAGCTCTGGGTACTCATATACTGCCTTATCATATGTCTTTTGAAAGCTATGTTCTGTTAATTAAAATCATGAATTTTACATTCCAACTTCATCTTTTTATTCGGCGAAGTTTGGAATAATCATAATAGTCGATCACGTATTAGTCTTCATCATAATCATCACATTATTAATATTCGATAAAAATGTAACGGTTTACCCACTAACTTCATCATACCCATCATCTTCGTCATCATCCTCGCCGTCATCACCATCGTCATCACCATCACTTTCATAATCCTCACTATCGTCTTCATCATCGTCGACCTCGTCGTCTTTACCACCGTCTTCATCGTCATCTTCATTTCCATGAGTATCAGCATCATAATAATTTATGATTTTATCATCATCACCTTTTCTTGATCACCATCATCCTTATTCTCATAAGTTTTATCGTCCTCCTCATCACCATAATAAAGCAATCATTATTTTTTTGACCTTTTTGGTCTTTGTGATAATCATCGTATATTGTTGCTATACTTATAGCTACTTGCGCCCTCTATATAGCAAACAATGCCTAAGCGGTACCCGTTGATCCCCCATGATGCCCTTTTTATGTTAATTGAGAGCTGATTTGAAGAGATAACCACCTGCCAGTGACCTCACAGGGAGGTCTTATCCCTCCATGCCAAACTAATGCAGATGGGCTTTAAGATGACATTATTCTCAGACCCCAGCGCGATCAAGGACTTTCAACTTTATTTGTTGTACTATTCTCGGACATTACTAACAGTCAGCTGAGCAAAATATAATCTTCTTATATACCTGTCACATGACTTATCATCTTATCATCATCAAAACTAACCCCTCCCACTCTGTCACGCAATCTCAGCTAAAATGATGCGAAAACCGTGTGAAAATCCTCCACAAATTGCGCTTCTAACTACTCGTTTAAAGATAAAGACCAGTTATGGTCATGCGATTGCATTGTGAAAGAAACGTTGTGGAATCGATCAGAAAAGGTTGAACATCTAGCATATAAGTATTGGTGTGTACTGCAAGGTTCTGGAATCATCAAAATGATAAGAAATTTGTGCCCAGTCTTGGTAAAGTTACAAGCACTGTACACAGAAATATGTATATGGGACTACACGAAACGTGCGTGATATCTATCAGGTTCAAATAGATATAGTAATTTACCAAATATATAAATTAGTATAGGCGGTTTCTCGGCAATATTTTTATCATCACGTATTAGTCAAAACATATTCTTTCACATGATTGGTAATAAGAGCTTCCATTTTATTTTTTGAGAGGGGGGCGTTTCCAAAATTGGACTTTACCTTTAAACCGGATATCCTATGCATACGCTCTAACAACGACAGGTGAATGTTATTTAGTACTTTTTGATAAGGCTTGTTAGAGGTGATCTCGGTAAAAAGGCTGATTTTGAAGAAAAAAAAGTATGGATAAGTCAATGACCTGGGCATAACGTGGGTTGTCTTGGTTTGTCACTCTTTGAGGAAGCGGTCGAGTAATGATTGTGTAATGTATATTCCTGTCGACATGGTCAACAGGGTCACCATGGCTATCGGTTGGTCAACAATGGTCATCACCTGATTATTAAAGACCAGCGTGGAACATATCCTAGTTACAATATTTCACTACTTGCCCTCTAGGGGCGTACCAAGTGAGCAAAGAGTAGAGCCGGGGTACGCACGCCCCCATTGGATTAAAGGCCCATAGAAATGAATAAAACTTGCAGAGAATGTATACGACATAAGGCAGGCGAGGAGCTCCACGCCCCCCGGGTCCGAGGAGGACCCCGTTTTCTTTTGTTTTGTTGTTGTCGTTGTTCTTCTTTTTTCCCCTTTGTTTGTTTGAGGTCTGTTTAACATTATTTTGTTTTGTTTTATTTTGCTTGTCAGATCTGTTGATATTGTATGCAGGCTTGGAAAGAATTCAATAAGCTACAGTGAAAACGAGCTAGATTATGCCATATGTTATTTATTCAACTCAAATCGGAAACTGTTAAGAGGCGCAAGCCCACCCCCCCCCCCAAAAAAAAAGGCTCTCTCTTCCCAACCCACATACAAGAAAGAAAGAAGACATTTAATTATCAGGTGATTACGGATTAATTGGATTTACATTGACCTGTAGATTTCCCGATAATTCATGGAAGTATAAGAACAGACGTAGTGCAGGATGTGTCTTTAGGTAACAGTGCATCGGTCATTGGCCAAAGCAGTGAAGGAAATACACAGTAACTAGGAAATGGAAGTCGGAAGGACAGTGCTTTGTAGGAAAGTCCACCCTCATATCCAGCTCAAAAAAAATGAGAGGAACGTGTCAGCGAAAGTTTAACCTAAATCCGATTAAATATAACAAACTGATGAATGTGTAAAGTTGCCATCAGTGAAATATTAATTGGCTACACTGTGACGTATTTTGTGAGGTTCTCTCCATGTGTTCTTTACAGAAATTTCAATAAACTTTCATATTCCTAGTTATTGATGACGGAATCATACAGGGGTTGTAAAGAACATATTTAGCTCAGAGTTTAACTGACCTGTTCCTTTCATTGATCTGCTTCTATTAAAACCAACTTATATCAGGGTGAACTTCCCCTTTAAGTCTTCATCGAAAGGACTTTTATTGACAACGTACGTACATTGACATGGAGTTCTTGCATGTGAGGCCAAATATTTTAATAGGGGCGGGGGCAGGACTCCAAATCGCTGGCCAGCAACAACAGAAACAACAAGAATGTTTTCCCAATTTTCTGACGAGCTACAGTATTATCTCTCCAGGAATATATCAGCTAACAAAATAAAATATTAGTTTTTAGAGGGGAAGGGGGGGGGCGGGGCAACCGTTTGACAAACTTTGGAGACGATCCCCTGACCCTAGTCTGCAAGCACAAACCCTGGTCAGTCGTAAAAGTGAGTCTGCACTATAAGACTACCATAGGCCATAGGTAGCTGGGCTAGACTTCTCTCAAGGCACAATGATTTGTTGATAAAGTGTCAAATTAGGGTCTGTGTCTGCAGACTACCCTGACCCCTCCCGCACACATCTCATGATTAGCAGTGGCTCGAAGTTAATATTATCTAAATTTATTTTGTTCAGGGTTTGATGGCTAATCTATACGTAGGGTCAGAGGGGGTACGGGGGCGTTTTGGGTTTCATCATTCACATCACACCTGTCAGGAAACGGTTGCTTCAAGGAAGAGATAAAGTTTATCAGTTTTTATGTCTTTGTGATACAAAACATTATCCTTCACCGTTACGCCCCCCACATAGTATAAAAATGTGATACAAGAGTAGTGACATAGCGTGTGACCAGCCACTGAAGGGGCGCTGGCATCATGATTTGGGGGAGAGGGGAGGGGGGGGGGGGCACCGGTCTTAATATGTAGATGGAAATGTGAATTAGCAAATCCATCGATAGGGGGTTCGTTTGTTTCTTGTTTATGTCCGTATATTTCCATACACAAAAAAATCCAATCTAAAAGAAACACCGAAATACAATTTAACAGGGTAAAAAGGAAAAATATGGCCGGTAACCCATTTTCAGCTGAAACAGTATACGGTTGCAGCTGGGCTTCCACGAGGCCAAACAAAAAATATTAAAAAAAGATACAAAAATAAATGTTTAAAAGACACAAATAAACAAACAATTATGTATACAGTTTTACAGTGACACGTACATGTCCTACAGACACAAAAGAATATGCCTATTAGGCCTATATTGTTTTCATTCCCCTTTCTCCTTATACCTTTCGTTCACCATCTTATTTGCCTATAGTCCCCTCTTCCACCGTTCGATATGGACAAGCGACCCGAGCCCTTTTGAGCTACAAGCCAGGGATCATTTTTTTTTTGTTTATGATGATACCTGTGCAATTAAAGGCGCATTGAAACTCTAATGGCTGTAGAGAACTAAAATGGACAAACTTTCGTTTTGGCTTTCAATTTTCTGGCCTAATAATGACATGTTGTAATAATTTCCTCGCGTTGTAATAGAAAAATGACTTAATAGTAAGTTTGAGAGCATTTCGATTGTAAACATTTCTTGGAATTCTATTTTAGAGAATATAAAAGAATGCTTGCTTACATTAAAAAGCAAATCATTCTTGCTACGATAATCAGTCTTAAATTTCAGCTTTTTGCTGATGAACAACTGGACTTAGGATTTTCAATCAGTAGATAAGTACTCCGATTTCAATAACGGTAAAAATAATGGAAATTCGGATGTATTACTTTTGAAAATCGAGGGGCGCCGATTATTGCAAAGTATGCAATATGAAATATAAGTCTCTTTCTGAGGGATTTCCCAAAGAATTTGCCAACGATTCGAAAGTGGATTATTTTGATCATTTCCGGTGAATTTACCATGATCTGTTGTTGATTCGATATTCTTAAGTCGATGAACTCGTTGTATTAGAGTGTTTTTTTTTTAACTGATCTTAATTTTGTACACGTATTTCTTACTTTCTCCTTCGATGTCTTCTTTATAATACAAAAAAAGCCTCTGATATCCCCCTCCCGCTCTCGTCCACCCTCTCTCTCTCTCTCTCTCTCTCTCTCTCTCTCTCTCTCTCTCCTTCTCTCTCTCTCACTCTCCCACTCTCTCTTCCTATAAATTATAACGAAATTTATTATGTATTGAATATCAAAGCATCTAAAACATTATTTCATAAAATGATGTACATTATCCTCTCTCTCTCTCTATCTCTCTTTCCTCCACTCTCTCTCTCTCGCCCTCTCTGGCACTGTCCATTTATACTTGCTTTCATTTTGATACCAACTCAATGTATCTAAACAAACTTTCACAAATCCGTGATCCCCCTCCCCTCCCCCTTCTCTCTCTCTCTCTCTCTCTCTCTCTCCTCATTCTCAGGATTACCATCCTACCATCATACATCGAGGAGGAGGGGATGGAGGTGAGAGGAGAGGAAACATCAGCGATGGAAATGGATGGGAGGAAACTTATAAGTGATAATATCACTTTGATAATAATTCACCGTGTCTGCTAATATACCGGAAGGGTAATATCTGATCGGATAGATACGCGATGGTGTCTTGGGGTTAGACGCCCCTCTGTCCATCTTCCTTGCGAACTGATGCCATCCTGTTCCATCAGAATAACCGCTCCAGGTCGTTTCCCACCGATTATTGCTCGCTAGCATCAGCAGACGGACCATAACAATTTACACTGGTGACGCCAAGTAATGGTGTCTTCGAAATGACAAACTGATCAACATATTTAAGGAAACGCGTTCGTTGTGTTTAAGGAATTCATCATTGTTTAGTAGCATCACGCTTACGCCATTTTGAATCAGGGTAGCCTAAGCTACAAAAAAAGTTTCTACCTCAAAGGAACTTTCACTGAATATAAAAACAAAGTTGAAGTTTAAAATAAAGAAGAATTTACGCACACAAACTAATTTCTTACTGCTTTACGTAATAGTCGAACAACATTGATGTGGACATTTTGTTGGTGCTGTTGTTGCTGGTGTTGTTGTTGTTGCTGGTGTTGTGGTTGTTGATGATGATGATGATGATGGTGGAGGTGGTGGTTATGATAAGATGGAAAAAGTTACATTACGAAGGCCCTCAGATTGTAACTATTTTTTATATTGAATAAAACATTAGGTGATTGGCAGCTTTGTATGCTAAAATCATTTTACTTGTATGCATACAAACGCACATTTCCCTTATCATTTTGTTCGTCTTTCGACTTATACCTATACGATCTATACCCTTGCATTATTCTGCTCATACACCCCAGCCTCCACCCTTTCGTTCTTGAATATAATCCATGTCGGTTTTCGCCCCTTTACTACATGTACATGTAGTTCGTTCCTCTCTTCAAATCACGTCTGCCTATCGTACGCCCATGCACCATCAAATCACGTTCCGCTCATCTACACCTCCACTCTTTCATACGCCCCTTTAAAACTTTGTACCCCTCCCTCATCATTATGAGTCTACGCCCCCCTCCCCTCCAACTTCTAACACCTCTCCCTCTGGGCTAGCTCACCCGCCCCTCTCAGCCCACAACATATTCGTCCCTCTACCGTAACCAAGCCGGTCTACGCCCCCTCTATCTTATATTACCTCTCCCTGGGCTCGCCCGCCCCTCTCACCCCATAACCTATTCGACCCTCTACCGTAACCAAGTCGGTCTACGCCCCCCCCCCCCCCCGCCCTCCATCTCCTATCACCTCTCCCTGGGCTCGCCCGCCTCTCTCACCCCATAACACATTCGTCCCTCTACCGTAACCAAGCCGGTCTACGCCCACTACCCAACAATTCTCGCCTTGATCGCCAAAAGGTCTAGTATAGATGACGCATCGCTCGACATCGCTGCCAGCCAAGTGGCGAAACGAGACACTTCCGAGTTTACATGGCGGTATTGATCGCGACGATTGCAACCGATTCGGGATTTGCGAGGAGCGGATAGTCAGCGCATGCCCTGGGGCGGATATCAAGATATCCGGATGATAACTCTATATGCCCATCATGTCCATTGATGATGCGGCGCCCGCAAGTTGGGATAGTTTTAAAGGTAGTCTTTACTACTTCAGCTAGAAGGGATTAGACCACCCAGAGAGCCATCGAGGTCACTGTGACAGGTGGCTATCTCATTAACTCAGCTCTCATTTAACATAAGAAAAAGAGGATCATGGGGGATCAACAGGCACCGATTTGGGAAGTTTTCTATATAGAGGGAGCAAGTAGCTACAAGTAGGACAGTGTGCCTTTAACAGAGTTTGTTGGACCGTTCTTTAACATTTCACAAGTTTATCTTGCTGAGTTATATGACATCAACAAAGGTCCTTTCCACATTTCGGTTAAAATAAACTTATCAACTGCATGGACACGGAGAGAGAAGAGAGAGAGAGAGACAGAGAGAGAGACAGTGATAGTGACGGAGACTGATATGTATATATATATATATATATATACATGTATATAATATAATGAGGGGAGAGGAAAAGAGTTTGTGTGTGTCGGTGTGTGTGTGTGTGGGGGGGGGGGGGTGGGTGGTTGTAGAAGGAAGGGGTAAATAAACTTTGGTAAGTGTGTAAATTAAAATACATGTATATACATATTTGTATATTCTGTTTTACCTTGTATACAGCTAAAAGTGCCCTAGAAATACAATTTTGTGTAGAGTAAAATTCTATATCACCCATCCATTACCATCAGGTGAACCCTTTGGATATTTTTTACACACTCGCTACTTTTATCTCTGAAAGGAACCTAACGGAAGTTCTTGCTGAAATAATCTTTTAGCTTTCCTCCTTCCTTGTCCTTGCCAAAGGTCAAAAGTCAAACAAGGTCAAAGGATGCAGGTGGGAAAGGAAATCTATAGAGGATATAAAACCGAAGATGAGCGATGATAATTGTCACAAAAAAGTTTGTGTTCTGATTGATTAAACTGGTCTTAAGTGAGCTCGGATTGGTGCCATGTAGTCCTAGTCCAGCATATCCAGAGTGGTCTTCGGGAGCTTTGGGGATTAGGGTCCGGTGCTTCCGACATTTCCGGGTCCAAAGGCATTCGTTGATAGAATGGTGGACGTCATGTGGGCAGGAGATAAGATTGTCGGAGTGGAGGAAAGAGAGGGAGGGAGGGAGGGAAAGGGAGGGGAGATAGTTAGATAGATAGATATGTAGATAGAGAGAGAGAGAGAGAGAGACAGACAGACAGAGGGAGGGATGGAGAGAGAGAGAGAGAGAGAGAGACGGGGAAAGGGGCTGGAAAATGCAAAAGATATTATATATTAAGTGGATAAAGAGAAAGAGAAAGAGATGGAATAAGGAGAGTGGAAAGAGGAAATGTAGGGGAAAAAAAGCAATGTTCAGTGAATTTTATGTTTAACACAGAAAATAATGTGCCAATTGTGTTAGACCAATACCTCTTAAACCACGTTTAAAAAAAAATGAGTAAGTTGTTTATTTCGGACAATGCTTTTTTCTTCCTGACCATTACTATAGATACCTTATTATTTATGAAACATGTAATGTATTTTATTTTATTAAACAACATTAATATGCATCGATCTTTCTTGTCATAAGCATTATCATAATCATTATAATAAAGCATAATAAAAAGTTTTAAAGCGTAGAAGTGCTGGATGATACCAATGCCATCTGGCACTTCACATATTTATAGATGTAACTCGACATGCAAAACTAAAATATCTCCTTGCATAAGTACAATTTCATAAGGATCAAATAGGCTTTTATCTTGGGTCTCGTGATGGCTTATTTCCTTGTGATATCAACCATGGTTTCAACTTTCAGTGAAAACAGAATTTCCTTAAGTAATATCAATGAATGCGAAAAAAATTGCCCTTTTCATATCATTTCCCATAATGCCTCTGCGCGATGACGACATAGTATTATTAGGGCGTAAATATTTATTTTCGCGGCGAAAGTCAATGCCTTCTCGGTCATGACATAAGGATGCATTATCACCCGCGCTTATATCCACGACGCCTTAAAATTCAATTAAATACTTCGCCCTCCCCCCCTGATTTCCTAACACTTGAGCATTCCCTTGTCGGCAGAGAGGGAGAAACTCGGCCGGAAACCCTCCAGTTTTATGCCTAATCACCGCCATGATTTTCATCATCAAAATTAATGACTATGCGTCGGGGATAGGGTTAGCGTAGACGGACTTCGGGGTTTATTTTCGCTTTGACGACACCACAGCAAGGGTTTTGTGCTTGATTGTGTGTGTGGGTTTGTGTGGGGCGGTGTCTGAGCATTGGACGGCGACGCCAGAGCTAAGCGGCGGGTTGGCGGGGGAGACAGGTCACGACTCTCGCCTAAAGGCTGGAAGGAAACTTCTTTGCTGAAGATAGAGACGCCATGCGATGCGATGGATTGCAGTTTTGTAAAAGGAAAACTCTTATTCCTTCTAAACTAACTCCTACCTGATTCGTCTTTTTCCTGTGAACTTAAACTTTTTCTTCGTGTTCCTTTTCCCCTTCTTGTTTGACTTCTTAGTCCTCTTTTCTATCCCATTTCCTCGATTGTGATAAAATTCCACAATGTAACATAAAATGATTAAGATAATCCATTTCAACAACTAACAAATGCCCTATTTAAAGTTTAAAAGTGTGATGGAAAGCAATACCATAATGACTGTTTACATGGTATACTGACAATTACCCCTTTATATAATTATCTGTGACAAGGAGTTCGGTGTTATGTATATCGTCATATTATGCTAAGTCTATTAAAAGAAGTTTTAAGACTCTTTCGGAAGGAACAAAACCCGGGTCAATATTCATTCCGTAGAGAAATGTTAATAATATCACTTATAAGAGAATGAGTGCTTTGTAATATCCATTTTCTTTCATTATTTCACTTCATGTGTTATAAGTGTATTTCCCTTTCCATTGTCTCTCCTCTACAGTGTATATTTACTATCACCTATTAACTGCTTGTCAATACAACACAAAGTGGGCCTTTATTGAGAAGATGGACAAAAGTAATAATGTGCGACATCATACAGCATTTCAAGGTTACGTAACTGCTCGAACCATCCTGGCCACAAAGAGAGAGGATTCTTGGGTGAATCTCCTCAAAAAGTTATATAAAGTTAGACACTCTCATCAGAAGCTGCGATGCTGAGAATCGCGTTTCACTTACAGACAGACGCCTTGCTCTAAGCGCGCGAAAATTTAATGAGATGAAAATAAGCGGGAAAATTTTAATTCAACATTATCGTCTGTCTGGTCAAAGTCCGGTATCCGAGAGCGGCAGCGATCGGTCGTCGCCGTCTCGTCCATTCTCCGTATCTCAAGGCGACGATGGTGTTCGAGGGATGTGTCATTGTCGGGATCGTCTCCACAGAAGCGTAAGGGCTTATCGAGATTGAGAGCTGGACGCCATCGCTCGCTCGGTGCGTCCACATTGCCAGTTTAATACAAAGTCGGTTGTTGTTTACCTTTTCTGAAAATCAATGTTAACAGCCAACAAAACATTGGGCATGTTGTAAACGGCATGTCGTGCAGCCGCCCCCCATATTACCAAAAATTTGAAATGCCATTTATTTTATTTTAGCTGTTTTTACTATTGTTTCAGAAAAAAGAAATGGTCATAATACTCAGGGTAGGCTTATCAGGAGTATTCTGCTCTTTATAAGGGCCCTAAAATGATTAATACCCCAACAATACCAGGTAATTTTTTTTTCCTTAACTAATCTGCCAATTTGAATTTGAATTACTTGTAAAATTTGTATTTCCATGTTTTTTCTATATCTCTCTTTCCTTATTTCTTTTCCCTCCCATTTTTGTTCATTTTCTCCATCTCTTTCACGTTACCCTTTTTTCCCTTCATTTCTTTTTGGTTTCCATTCTCACTCCTCCCCCTTCCTTTCTGTCCAGTTCCTCCTCCTCCACTCCCTCTCATCTCACCCCTTCCACCTCCCC
>JAVYIG010006536.1:0-116329 GCA_035222895.1 Strongylocentrotus droebachiensis
GTTCAACCG
The DNA here is from genome assembly GCA_035222895.1 of Strongylocentrotus droebachiensis. Lineage (NCBI taxonomy): Eukaryota > Metazoa > Echinodermata > Echinoidea > Camarodonta > Strongylocentrotidae > Strongylocentrotus > Strongylocentrotus droebachiensis. The sequence goes on from JAVYIG010006536.1 coordinate 10, forward strand.
ATCTTGGAATTTAGGGGGGGGGCACGTGCCCCCCATGGCTACATGTACGTGCCTGCCCATCCCGCATCCAACTCTACCAGAACTCATTTTTCCCTCGGACAGTAACTGCGTGGAATGCACTTTCGAAGATCACCCTTGACGCTACTTCACTGGAGGGCTTCAAGGGAGCGCTTCCACCCAGCATCTAGACCAACAACTAGATAGTTTATTCCTCAGCACTACATCCTGACTTATGGATCCTGCTGAGTATCGTCGTAGAAGTAGAAGTAGAAGTAGACCTATGTCTAGATCTAGACTAGAAATCTAACCATACAAAATAGATTATATGTGTCATTGATGATAAGATTATTGTCATGCACAAGTCTTTTTAAAATTCTGAAATATTGCATGTAAACTTATTCAAATTGCAATTTTAGATAAACTATCCGAAGACAAAACGTCTTGGTAGGTTTAGGATAGAATCTACAGGTAAATAAAATCTGAAATTTGCACTCACCTTCAAAGCAGCAAATAACCACCAACAAGAACAAATTCCTGTCTCTTTCTAATGATAATCGAACTACCATGGCATTGCATACGGCACTACAAGACGCATTCTTATTTAGCAAGAAGACAAGACAACCCACAAACAATTTCTAGTTAAAGATGTCTAAAATCACGAAATCAAAGTAGAAAGATCAGTAATAATATCCTTGCACGTGAGTCTAACTTTGTATTCACTATAATATTATTTTGGAAACGGTTACTACGCGCAAGGATTACGTCACATTTTTACGCGCTTTTGTTTCGCGCCATTCTAGTTGCTAACACCGCAAAAAATGTCTGCTTAACTAGCGTGTCGCACCATTATTACGTCACAAAGCACATACACTCACAACTTGCCACGAGGATCCGAAAGAGGATTGGTTGAGAGCAACGCTTCTGTGTATTTTTGCTTGCAATTCATCTGATTTGCAGTTTATGCTACGCCAATATGTAAGGAAATGTGAAATTAAATATTTGTGTTAATTCATTTTTGGTTGCTGCTGTTGCTGCACAAAGTGCACGGTAGGAAAAAAACCGGAAAAGGTCGCCCATAAATCCAAGTTCACATTTCTTTGACGTTTTGAGTTATGTATGTTCTTGTTGCTGGTGATTAAAAGATATTGTGAGTAATTATTGTACCATCAAAATATTTGCAGATGATACCAAGCTCTATCGAATAGTGGACAATCAAGATGATGCCACTCTCCCCCAAGATCGAACCTGGAGCCACTCCACATCTTATAGCCTGCATCGAGGATTGATGGAAATTGTTTCCGATTTTGAAAATAGTTGTCAAAAGTTGTCAAAAGTATTAAGTGAGAGAATGAAGTGAATGTATCAAAATGATGCATTGCATATGCCTTTTGCAGGAGCAAAGTCACACACAACACACACAACACACACGCGCGCACATATGTTATTTGATTAATTGATGTTTGATATGTGTGCATATGGCATGATTATTTTTTTAGGGATGTTATTTGGATCTGCAAAGACCGAATTAATACCCAAATCCCAATTGTTTTATTCAAACATTACTTAAGCATTAGCGCAAGTCGATTTCTGCACTCTCTGAGAAAAATGTATCTTGTTCATCCAAGCGTGAACACATACAACACACAAATGGTACCAAATGATTTGGGATAAGACAGTATTTCATAAGATGTATAATAATTTACTGTCCATAGATGATTTTTAAAATAATTAGCAATTTTCTAGGTGTAAATTTTTTTGACTCAAACTATAGATTGTACCACAGGAGGTTAAAAAATGGGAATGTTGACATCGGACAAGAAACATTATTAACCGTATCAGACATCTGAGCAGGGCAATTTTTTAAAATGTTATTGCCCTCAAGGTTTGATGGATAAGCCAACAAAATTACAATAAGTTAGTCCGCTCAGAAAAGTCAATGGGATTTGTGTGTAATTTGCCGGGCAATATAGGTTATACAGTAACAAATATTTTAGCCCGCTCTGAAAAGTCAATGGCAAAATGCGTGTTAAACTAGTGAGCAATAATGTAGATCCAGATGTAATTTACATCGCGCATCAGCTACTGTAATTTACATCGCGCATCGTGTATAAGAAAATACGCACTTTGCGCGAACTCTATTGTGACGTCACACACCCTAGGCAAACTGTTTGCAGTGTATCGAAAATGTGTCAAACACTGGATGAACAGTGCTGGTTTGACAATGTTTTTGCAACTTCTAATGCTAGGAAACCTGTGTAGCCTACATAATTTAAGAGTATACGATAGTAAGAGTTTCTTGTTTGCTCTAGATGTATTGACTGCCTAATTCAGGGCAATACGACTTGTCATAATCACCCTCACCTTCGGTTCGGGCGATATATGTCGTATTGCCCAGAAGGCAGTCAATATTACTTAAATATCGTGAGCCTGCCATGCAAGATAAGATAAAATAAAAGATACAACATTTTTCAGAATACCAATTATCTTGTCATAATTATCTTCAATGCGCATATGCAAATGAGGATTAAGCGCTATTGTATTAATAATAGGCACATGCGCACACAAGTATGAGAGCAGGCAAAGAGATCACAGAAAAGATACAATCAAAGTCAAGACAAAAGATACATCAAGTTTCAGAATATCACCCCAAACCGCCCTGTAAAATCGCTACTGAGAATAGGTCGATACGCTTACAAAAAAATGATATCCCATTTTGATTCGAAACAACACATATTATTATCTGATTCTGTAAAAGATGAGGCGAAACGTTGAAAATTAAGAACAGTTGATTTCTCAATGTTTTTTTTTTCTTCCTGTTTAATTTGCATTATATATATATTTTTTTAAATATATATTTTTTTCTTTACATTTACTTATTTTAATATTATGTGTTGTCATTGTTTAATTTGAGTTGTATCTGTTTATTCATATATATTTTAATGTACCGTGTACGGACATGCTGAATAACAGCTATGCTAAGCTGAAAGCTTGTTTTGTAATTACCGTATTTAAATAGATAAACAAACAAACAAACAAAAAATTCAGCTGAAGTTTTTAATATCTCACTCATAAGTATCAAATTTCGTTTAACAATGTTGATGTGCAATTAATTTGGTTTGTCTTGAATGATATCGGACCTATTCAATCCATGAAAAGATAAGGCATAGATTGTCATGGCGGTACTTATGTACAAGGATGCGTGTTGCATTCTTGTTCATCCCTTTGCTCGCCAGGGCACCCGACCGTGATTTCTTCTTGTTCTCCAAGGCATTCCCGCCATCGTATCGTATTACCGGTACCACAAGTCTTGCTGCACGTTCCCACTTCAACCCAGCATGAACGATCTCGGCAGGCGAACCCCTATTTTCGACGGCCGGGTTAAATAGATAGATAGATAATTTTTATTGGTTTCCACAATATTTCATTTTACAAAGAGTGTAACGACATATTTTAAAATGTTTATAATATTCATGTCCATACAATACCGGTACACATTATTCAGAAAATTGTCCCACACTTGAACTTAAGATATATAGTAACGGAGCCTTTGGAAAAGCAGAGCTTGTTGTGGATAGGCTCCTTAAACTACTAATGACATAATTAAGTGAGTAAAAAAAAAGAAGAGGATTCGCGGGGAAAAAATGGCATCTAACAACATTCCCCCCTTTCATGTAAGAAAATTGGGAAAAAAATAGGGCAAAATAGGAAAGAATAGAGAAGATAAGGGGAAATCGGGAAAATCAGGATAAAATAGAGAAGAAGAAAAAAATCTGGAAAAAAAATAAAAAAATAAAAATCTGGATTTTTTTTTTTTTTTTTTTTAAATCGGGAAGAAGAAAAAAAATCGGGAAAAAATCGGGAAAAAATAAAAAAATCGGGAAACCGATTTAAATCGGATTTTTTATCAGGCCTGACTAATACATGACAGATGGCTAATAATAATCTACAATGACGAGTAAACTGTGTACATCACAGTCCACAGATAAATGTGCCTTGAACGAATATAGCAGACGGCAATCGGCGGATCAGACGACACTTGATAGTGATTTTGTATGTGAGATTGCTTTGCTAAAAATAGAATACAAGAACCGTTTCCATATCTTTAAACTATCATTGATATCTGATAATTAAACAGTTAGTAAAATAAACCTACCAAACTACATAATACAATGAAATACTTGACTGGAAGTAGGGGAGTTTGATGTGGTGCACAATTGCACCCCTCTGTTAATAATCGAATAGTCCATGGTGTTCATGAATATTCATGTTATTGCTTACCTCGGCAAAATGCTTGCCTATACTAAATGGAAAAATTACGGTGGGGGTTGGCTGAAATGGACATAATGAACAAATCAGAACTGATCTATGATAATTCATGCTTGTTATGCTTCGTGTGCTTGACTTATAACCTTATAATCGAGTGGGAAATTGCGTCCAAAGTTCGACTTGTTGCACATGTGTTATATAGGCAATGGCGAGCTGGCGACCTATTTTTACCAAATTACGGTGGGTAAGCTTTCAAAAGTCAATGGGACATTAGGGTTCAAATGAAAGAGCTAGTGATAACGTACGTCGGGGTGGATGTGCTTTTCGTTTAAACAAAAAATGAATTTTTAACGATTGTGTAAAAGTCCATAGGTTAACATATTTATAGACTGCTGGACTCTGATGATAGGGGGCGTTGTCAAATGACTAAACGGAGCTATATGTTGTCCTAGGGGGTAGTTGTCTTGGGGTAGTTGTCCGGGGGTAGTGGTCCTTGGGGGGTAGTAATACTAGAGGGTGGTAGCCCTAGGTGGTAGTTGTCTTAGGGGGTAGTTGTTTGGGGTGGTTATCCGGGGGTGGATGTCCAGGAGGTAGAAGTCCGGATACGACCTGTTGCAGCTCATTTCATGTTTGTTATTACCAAAGAAGAAAAAAAGATGTCAGTCAGTCACTCAGTTGTGTCTGACAGTGAAGTCTAGAAGTTAAACGGGTTTACTTGCATTATTTAAATATTAGGACACTGCTAACGTTCACATTTTAACAGATGGGACATACACGACATAGTTATAATTTCTGCAAGGTTCTACAGATAGTATCTTAATATTAAAGTATCATAATAGTATTTTTAATCCAGTCTCGACCTGGGCACCCCTATTTAGGACGGTCCCGGTCAGATTCCTCTTGGTTATGATTCGCTATTAAGAATGGGTCAATACGCTGACAAAAATAATATCCCCATTTTAATTTAAAACACCTCTTATAACGCTTTTCATTTTGTGAAACCGTAAAACTATTTAATTCGGTAAAAGATGAAGCGAGCCGTTGGAAATTAAGAACAGCTGCATCATTAATCTTATCATGAAGTTCTTACTATCTCACTCATAAGCATTACATTTTTAACAATGTCGACCTGCAAAAATTAATTTGGGGGTTTGTCTTGAATGATATTCAATCCATGAAAAAATAAGGCATAAAGTGTCATGGCAGAACTTACCTACAACTGGACAAGGATTCGTGTTGCATTCTGGTGTATCCGTTTCCTCGCCAGGGCACCCGACCTGGAGTCGACCGCCTTGGTCAGTGCATTCCCGCCGTCGCATCGTAGTACCGGTATCACAAGTCTTGCTGCATGTTTGCACTTCAACCCAAGGTGACCAGTTTAATTCAGTCTCGACCTGCGAACCCCTATCTTGAACTGGAAGAAGTCCAAATTGCAGGTCTATAAAAAATGAAACGGTTAAATTCCAACGGCGTTTGAAAGACAATACTTATATAGAACTTTCCTATAATACGAAAGGGTTTTAAAATAGCTTTTTGTGGGGGAAAAAGACCATTAGTTGTCAAATCGACATAATAAGTGATTGAAAACACCCAAACGAACCGTTGGAAATTAAGAACAGCTGCATCATTCACCTCATAAATATTTTTACTATCTCACTCGTATTTTTTCGATTTTATTTAACAATGCTGACGTGCGAAAAATTATTTTGGGAATGTCTTGAGTGATTCAGAACTAGTATATTCAATCCATGGAAAAATAAGGCATGACGTGTCATGGCGGAACTCACCTTCAACTGGACAAGGATTCGTGTTGCATTCTGGTGTATCCGTTTCCTCGCCAGGGCACCCGACCTGGATTCGACCGCCTTGGTCAGTGCATTCCCGCCGTCGCATCGTAGTACCGGTATCACAAGACATGCTGCACGTTTGCACTTCAACCCAAGGTGACCAGTTTAATTCAGTCTCGACCTGCGAACCCCTATCTTGAACTGGAAGACGTTCTTGTTGTTCTAGAAGATCACTCATAGGACCGACCCCCTGACATCCTGGAGGCGGCCTGCACCTATTGAGATTCACGATGCCGATGCCGGTTTCTTGCTCCCGCTCATCGCAGGCCATCTCGTGCCGCGGACGGCACATCCGACTGCGACTACGAAAAGCATCTCTCTCGCACGGACACCTATCCCAGTTAGACCACTGGGTGTACGGATCAGTTCTTTCTGGTCGATACACTGCAACCAAAATAAATGCAAAAACGGATAGAGGCACAGGTATTCGGAGCTAAAGAATACCAACGCCAGAAAACCTCTTTGTACTTTGTTATTGTGAATAATTGTAGACGTTTTTTCAATATTGATGGAGGTGTCGTGGTTGAGTGGGTTAAGGTCAAGCACTTGACTTGAAATTCAAAATTTTGGGTTCGATCCCTGACATGGCACTAATATATAAATATCATGTCTCGTTGCCAACTTGTACACCTCTATACTGTTATGTAATAATAGCCTGCTAGACGTAGGCACCCGCAAAACATTCAGTACCATAGGAATTGGAACTGGCCTAAGTATACGTGTGTTTGTGTAACTAGCGGGAAGCTAATACTTAATGGATGTCACGATGTTCTCATTAACATTCCGAAGTCGTACAAAATGACATGCCCTTTCACATTCGTGAATCGAGGATTATTTTGCCGTCGCAAAATGGCAAAAAAAACAACAACCCACAAACAAACAAACAAAATCGACAATGATCAATAATGATGGGGGAGGGAATGGACGCTCGAGATGAAATATGTAAATGCGTCTTCTTTCATCTCTCTCTCTCTCTCTCTTATCTCTCTCTCTTTCCTCGCTTTTTCACCCCTGGAATGAAGGGGCATATTTCCCTGTGCCCCTTATAGCTATACGCGATACGTAGCAAATGGCTCTGGATCTACCCCTGTTCTAAAGAGAATTAGGTCTTACTTCGAGATCGGAGGTGGTTTTTCATCCCCTTCCGTGACCCACGGGTATCTCCGCATTGACACGGTCCTGTCTCTTCGGTCGGAAACAGACCCTTGGTTCGTTTACACTGTCGTTTGCCTACTATGCAAAACCGATATCGGGTATTCATTGAAGTGGTGCACGAGCAGGTCGTCCATGGCGTCCAGTTTGAGTAAATCATTTCACCAAGTGCTAAACCTATAGTGAAACCAACACACAAACAATAATATACAGACAAACAATCATTTTGTGTTGTTGCAGCGAATCATCCAGTCGGTTATTTACCGGGGTAAAGAATAAGCTTTCAAATGGCTTGTCAAATGGCTCGTCACCATAACTAAATCCATAGATTCAAAAGACTGGTTTTAACATCAGCTTCTATAGATTTGTCCTTTTTTGGTAGTCTGGATGTCATTGATAAATAATACGTAAATTGCTAGAAAATTACGCGTTGACATAATTTCCCACAGATTTATGACTTAACCAATACAAATAGGTTTTAATTTATTGTTATCTGAATGATTTCAATTGATTAAAATTGAAATAAATCGATTCATATTTGGATTGATAATTACGAAAATATGTTCTCAAACATTTCAAAGATTGTGCTAAATGTACGGCTCTATTTTTTCGACTTACGTATTGCTCTTCTTAACCTGACGTGATCACTGGTAGAATTTCTGCATGCGAGTGACTGGTTGAACACAGAATAACCGTCATCATCCGTCGTGGTCTTCGACGTCGAATCGTCATCGTATGCGATGTATCCGTATGCGTCGACGGCCACTGCTGAGTTGTCTTCATCACGATATCGATGTTGGATTTCTGCCGGATCCGTCAACGAGTACGAGAAGGATGATTTCGATGAAGGGTCGAATTCGGTTTGAAAATCTGTTTTTTTCGAGAAGTTTGAAACATCCGCGTAAACATCTATAAATCCATGATTTGGTGATTTTTTAAAGATAAAATCAACATTAGTCTTAGACTTAATGAAAAACATTTATAGCTGTAGAATCTAAATATTTCTCAATACTTTGTAATAAATAAGAGAGGCCTATTAAATTTAAAAAAATAGACCACCTCTCATATTGAATATGAGGTGACGGTTGTTGCCCGGATATTGATAGTCTTGAGTTCTCGGCGAGGGGGGGGGGGGGGGGGGTCGCGGTGGTGCCCCTTGTTTTGGTGGAAGCGGAGGATGAGCAGGAGGTTAATAATTGATGATGATGATGATAAAGGTGATGATGGTGATGATGATGATGCTGACAAAGGTGATGATAATGATGATGATAATGATGAAAATGATGGTGATGATGATGATGATGATGATGATAATGGTGATGATAATGATGATAATTGTGATGATGATGATGATGATGATAATGTTGATGATCATGATGATAATTGTGATGATCATGATGATGATAATGGTGATGATAATGGTGATGTTGATGATGATTATGCTGATGATGATGATGATGGTGATGATGATGATGATGATGATAATGGTGATTATTATAATGATGATGATATTGGTGACGATGGTGATGATAATGCTGATAATTATCATGATGACAATGATGATAACGATGATGATGATGATTATGATAACGATGATGATGATGATGATGATGATGAAAGTGGTGATATTGATGATACATCGTAACGCAAATCAACTTACATGAACATGGTACCAGTATACAAGGCCGTCTGGTTATCATACTCTTGTTGCCTTTGCAACTAAAGACGTCTGAATGCATCGTCTGTATCCTTCTCTCACTCTGAGGAGAAGGAAGCAGGCATTCTCGCCTCCGGGTCTGTTCTCCCTCTCCACATGATGCATTGCATCGGGACCATGGCTGCCATGGTCCCACACCATCCAGTGACTGGCAAAGAATTACTGTAAAAATCACAAAAAGCAAACGTCGTTTATACGAAAATTTAGATGATTTAGCAGAAAAGGCAAAGTACAGATTGGTAGCAAGTCACGCAGCCTCAAATTTTAGTTTGGTAAAATTGACATCTGTAATGTATATCTAAAGTTAGATCTTTGGCATATTATTAGTCTATGTAGACTAGGGTCAACACACGACAGTATCACTCAAAGAAGTTGCTGGCTATCCCATCCCCAGGCACGTAGCCAGAATTTGATGTTTGGGGGGGGGGGGGGGCACAGACATGTAATCGATCGAGGTAAAAAAAAAAGGGGTATAAAAAAGTTCAACCGATCTTGGAAATTTAGGGGGGGGCACGTGCCCCCCCCCCCCCCCCCAATGGCTACATGTACGTGCCTGCCCATCCCGCATCCAACTCTACCAGAACTCATTTTTTCCCTCGGACAGTAACTGCGTGGAATGCACTTTCGAAGATCACCCTTGACGCTACTTCACTGGAGGGCTTCAAGGGAGCGCTTCCACCCAGCATCTAGACCAACAACTAACAAGTTAGATACTTTATTCCTCAGCACTACATCCTGACTTATGGATCCTGCTGAGTATCGTCGTAGAAGTAGAAGTAGAAGTAGACCTATGTCTAGATCTAGACTAGAAATCTAACCATACAAAATAGATTATATGTGTCATTGATGATAAGATTATTGTCATGCACAAGTCTTTTTAAAATTCTGAAATATTGCATGTAAACTTATTCAAATTGCAATTTTAGATAAACTATCCGAAGACAAAACGTCTTGGTAGGTTTAGGATAGAATCTACAGCTAAATAAAATCTGAAATTTGCACTCACCTTCAAAGCAGCAAATAACCACCAACAAGAACAAATTCCTGTCTCTTTCTAATGATATTCGAACTACCATGGCATTGCATACGGCACTACAAGACGCATTCTTATTTAGCAAGAAGACAAGACAACCCACAAACAATTTCTAGTTAAAGATGTCTAAAATCACGAAATCAAAGTAGAAAGATCAGTAATAATATCCTTGCACGTGAGTCTAACTTTGTATCCACTATAATATTATTTTGGAAACGGTTACTACGCGCAAGGATTACGTCACATTTTTACGCGCTTTTGTTTCGCGCCATTCTAGTTGCTAACACCGCAAAAAATGTCTGCGTAACTAGCGTGTCGCACCATTATTACGTCACAAAGCACATACACTCACAACTTGCCACAAGGATCCGAAAGAGGATTGGTTGAGAGCAACGCTTCTGTGTGTTTTTGCTTGCAATTCATCTGATTTGCAGTTTATGCTATGCCAATATGTAAGGAAATGTGAACAAAATATTTGTGTTAATTCATTTTTGGTTGCTGCTGTTGCTGCACAAAGTGCACGGTAGGAAAAAACCCGGAAAAGGTTGCCCATAAATCCAAGTTCACATTTCTTTGACGTTTTGAGTTATGTATGTTCTTGTTGGTGGTGATTAAAAGATATTGTGAGTAATTATTGTACCATCAAAATATTTGTAGATGATACCAAGCTCTATCGAATAGTGGACAATCAAGATGATGCCACTCTCCCCCAAGATCGAACCTTGAGCCACTCCACATCTTATAGCCTGCATCGAGGATTGATGGAAATTGTTTCCGATTTTGAAAATAGTTGTCAAATAAATAAATTGAGTTCACCCCCTCCCCCGATTCCATATTGAGCTAATTTCCGTAACAATAAACTGATCGAGCGAATCAAATGCTTTGCTCAGGTCGATGAACAGACCAATCAACGTTTCGTGTTTATCCAATGCACATGTGACTTTATATACAACTTCTGCTAAGGCGGAAAATGTGGAGTGCCCCTTTCTATAGCCGAGCTAAAGATCATTGATTATCTTCTTTTCTCCAAAGTATTAGTTTGAGTTCTGCTAATCAGTCTTCATAATACTTGGGATGCGTTTTGTGGCTCTTGTTTGAAGTTTTTCCAACTTCTTTTTGTCTATTTCCAGGTAGGAATCATGACACACTTAATAGTAACACAGGAGTTTAATTGTTCTGGATTTCCAAATGAATGGAAGTTTTTATTGCAATCATGGTTGTAGCAAATAATAATAATAATAATAAAGATTGATATATTAAGCGCATAATAAACTAAAGTTTTTCTATGCGCTTTACATAGTAAAAAATAAGCATGTGCAAGTATATTTAACTAGTTACAAGAACGAAATACAAAAAACCTTAAACTAAAGACAAGTAGCTACATTTATTAATTCATTAAGAGCAAATTAAAAACAGATAGCAAATATTTTTGAAAAATCAATTAGAGTAACATACTTAATAATAATACATTAATTAATTGCAATGTCAAAAATAACTCAGAACGTGGTTATTTTTTAGGCGAACGAAATTGAAAAAGTCATTCATGAATATAGATATGTAAAGGTATAAAGAAAGTGTTTAATATTTTTGACAGTCATGAAACACATACAGTTCCACTAGGATTTTAATTATTCTGGATTACCAAATAAATGGAAGTTTACATTGCAATCATGGTTGTAGTAAATAACTCAGCACGTTTTTTTTTTAAGCGAATGAGAGGCATAAAGAGAGTGTTCAATATATTTTGACAGTCATAATACATACCGTGTGAGTCCAAAAAAAATTCCACTCAGAAAATTGTCATCTATTTTAAAAGTCAGCTATGAACGAGAGGTAATATCATACATGTTTTGAAAGAGTGTTATATTCCAAATCGTTTGATATTTTTTTTGAGTGGTATGTGTTCACGCTTGCATGAGCAGGATGCATTGTTTGCGAGAGTGCAAAAATCGACTCGCGCAAAAGTATTAAAGTGAGAGAATGAAGTGAATGTATCAAAATGATGCATTGCATATGCCTTTTGCAGGAGCAAAGTCACACACAACACACACAACACACACGCGCGCACATATGTTATTTGATTAATTGATGTTTGATATGTGTGCATATGGCATGATTATTTTTTTAGGGATGTTATTTGGATCTGCAAAGACCGAATTAATACCCAAATCCCAATTGTTTTATTCAAACATTACTTAAGCATTACTAGCGCAAGTCGATTTCTGCACTCTCTGAGAAAAATGTATCTTGTTCATCCAAGCGTGAACACATACAACACACAAATGGTACCAAATGATTTGGGATAAGACAGTATTTCATAAGATGTATAATAATTTACTGTCCATAGATGATTTTTAAAATAATTAGCAATTTTCTAGGTGTATATTTTTTTGACTAACACTATAGATTGTACCACAGGAGGTTAAAAAATCGGAATGTTGACATCGGAAAAGAAACAATATCGTGAGCCTGCCATGCTTTAAAATAAAAGATACAACATTTTTCAGAATACCAATTATCTTGTCATAATTATCTTCAACGCGCATATGCAAACGAGGATTAAGCGCTATTGTATTAATAATAGGCACATGCGCGTATGAGAGCAGGCAAAGAGATCACAGAAAAGATACAATCAAAGTCAAGACAAAAGATACATTAAGTTTCAGAATATCACCCCAAACCGCCCTGTAGAATCGCTACTGAGAATAGGTCGATACGCTTACAAAAAATAATATCCCCATTTTGATTCGAAACAACACATATTATTATCTGATTCTGTAAAAGATGAGGCGAACCGTTGAAAATTAAGAAAAGCTGATTTCTCAATGTTTTTTTTCTTCCTGTTTAATTTGCATTATATATATTTTTTTTTAAATATATATTTTTTTCTTTACATTTACTTATTTTAATATTATGTGTTGTCATTGTTTAATTTTGAGTTTTATCTGTTTATTCATATATATTTTAATGTACCGTATATTATACGGACATGCTGAAAAACAGCTATGCTAAGCTGAAAGCATGTTTTGTAATCACCGTATTTAAATAAATAAACAAACAAACAAACAAAAATTCAGCTGAAGTTGTTAATATCTCACTCATAAGTATCAAATTTCGTTTAACAATGTTGATGTGCAATTAATTTGGTTTGTCTTGAATGATATCGGACCTATTCAATCAATAACAAGATAAGGCATAGATTGTCATGGCGGTACTTATGTACAAGGATGCGTGTTGCATTCTGGTTCATCCCTTTCCTCGCCAGGGCACCCGACCGTGATGTATTCTTGTTCTCCAAGGCATTCCCGCCATCGTATCGTATTACCGGTACCACAAGTCTTGCTGCACGTTCCCACTTCAACCCAGCTTGAACGGGCTCGGCCGGCGAACCCCTATTTTGGACGGCCGGGATAGATAGATAGATAATTTGTATTGGTTTCCACAATATCTCATTTTACAAAGAGTGTAACGACATATTTTAAAATGTTTATAATATGCATGTACATACAATACCGGACCGGTACACATTATTCAGAAAATTGTCCCACACTTGAACTTAAGATATATAGTAGCGGAGCCTTTGGAAAAGCAGAGCTTGTTGTGGATAGGCTCCTTAAACTACTAATGACATAATTAACTAAAGTTAGGTTTATAAAATACAAATACACGCTTAAACAGGGAAAGGGGGATTACAGGGATACAATGAACCGATACTCACAATTAACTACAAAAGACAAGGGAAAGGGAAGGAAATATATCTGCAGCTTATTGTAACAATAGAACAATGTAGTTTATAGTCAATTTGAGTAGTATATGTACATAGTTGGCATGGCCATACCGTTATTTACGCATTGTAATCAACAGAGGTATACTGCTTGGAGACAAAGATAGTCAGGAATCAGGAATTATCCTGATAATCCTCTATAGCCCCCCCCCCCCTATTGGAAACTACTGGATCTGCGCCTGCCATGCAAGATAAGATGAAATAAATGATAAAAACGATTTTCAGAATACCCATTATCTTGTCATAACTATATTCCATGCGCATACGCAAATGACAATGACAATGACAATGACAATGACAATTTATTCTCATGTCACCCGGTAACCCGACACATGCTCCGCCGACGATTGCTCCGCCGACATTTACTCCGCAAAACGCGTCAATTGCTCCGCGACATTTGCTCCGCGACATTTGCTCCGACGTCAAATGCTCCGCCGACAGTTGCTCCGCCGACAGTTGCTCCGTCGACAGTTGCTCCGCCGACAATTGCTCCGCCGACAGATGCTCCGCCGACAATTGCTCCGCCGACAATTGCTCCGCCGACAATTGCTCCGCCGTCAATTGCTCCGCAAAACGCGACAATTGCTCCGCCGACATTTGCTCCGCCGACATTTGCTCCGCCTGAAGCGACACTTGCTCCGCCGACATTTGCTCCGCCGACAATTGCTCCGCCGACATTTGCTCCACCGACATTTGCTCCGCCGACAATTGCTCCGCCGACAATTGCTCCGCCTGAAGCGACAATTGCTCCGCAGACATTTGCTCCGACGACTTTTGCTCCGCCCAAAAAGTGTCCCATAAACTACAAATGCTACTAGTACTACGACAAATGCTTCGCCGACAATATTTTCTTTACACCTATTTTTTCGTTTCTTTTTTTCTTCTTCATTTTCTGAATGCATTTCTTGAAATAATGTAGATGAAATGAAATGAATGAATGTTGATGAAGTGGGAGGAAAAAGGAGTTACCTAAAAGTCATTTCGAATATACTGAAATAACTTTCCATCTATCACTGTACGTCCCATATAATGTATACTAAACACTCATTACATGTCGTGGGAAGTTTTAAAAAAAAAAGTAGAGCAGCAAGCCACATTCCCCAATACGCGCATACCTCCTAGTTAATTTCAAGTAGCTCATCAATATGTAATACCTGAAATTACCTCGATCAATGCATCTTACTAGGTAAAGCATTATACAATGTAATAGGTCATCATGGAAGTTTAGAAAATAAGTATGGGGGATTTACCAAGTGTTGATCTTTTTAAGAGTTTTATAAAGAAACAAAAAGATATTGAATATTTCTCAGCGAAAAAAAGGAACAAGCTTGTTTCGCATTTTAAGAAATGGCGATTTGACTTATGATACTCATGTTGATTTAACTTTTATTCCTGTGCCCCCTCACTCCCCTTTATGCACTGGAGTTCAAACTATGATTTATATGTGTACAGTGTATTTTTTTTACTATAATGTTTTTTTTTTATAACTTTCTTGTACTTTCATTATTGTTAGTTGTTCTTATACATATTGGTTTTTTTGTTTGTCTAATTATTACCAATGACTTGTAAATATGTAATTTTTATATGATTGAAAATTTAATAAACACACAAATATAAAAAAAAAACTTTAGAAAATAAGGGCACTTATATACGTAAGGAAGAGAACCCATTCAGACGGGAAAATGAGATGGCAGCCTTTCTGCTTATTCACATTTATACAAATCATTTTGTTGCAGTTTGATGTTAGTTCTTCATGATAAGCCAATTGCTCTTCTTCCGGTGGCTTCGTGAGTCCCTTAAATTATTTAGTGAAAACAAAGTACTCGAATGAAACGGAGTGTTTTGCACACTAACATATATATATATTAAAGCTACATACACTTAACTAAAGGAAAGAAACCTTTAGAAAATGGACTGGATATTATTGAAAATATTATTCTAAACAAGAATGTACTACATGATTGTATTACTTTACGTTTCAATTTCACGAGAGAAATATAACTCGAGAGGGGGAGCAGAGAAGAAGTGATGGAAATGAAAGAAGACTAATAGCATGAGAGGAAAGAAAAGAGCAAAGAAGACAAGAAAACGGTGTAAACAGGAAAAGGAGGAGCATGGGAGAGAGAGAAAGAGAGAGAGAGAGATAGCCTTGAGCTTTGGATCAGCTAATGAGTAATACATGAAACAGATTTTGAGCGGAGTAATTATCTTTCGCCGGAAAACTTGCGTAAGGGGCTATAATTTTATTTTTTATTTTTTTAAATCAAACTTTATGGGGAATAGCAAAAAACGGTTGTCTTTTTTGCTCTTTTCTTTCCTCTCATGTTATTAGTCTTCTTTCATTGAGGTAATTTCAGGTCTTACATATTGATGAGCTGTTTGAAATTAACTAGGAGGTATGCGCGTATTGGGGAATGTGGCTTGCTGCTCTACTTTAAAAAAAAAAACTTCCCATGACATGTAATGAGTGTTTAGTGTACATTATGTGGGACGTACGGTGATAGATGGAAAGTTATTTCAGTATATTCGAAATGACTTTTAGGCAACTGCTTTTTCCTCCCACATTATCAACATTCATTCATTTCATTTCATTTACATAATTTCATGAAATGCATTCAGAAAATGAAAAAAAAAGAAACAAACAAAAACAACCCGTGAAAAAAATATATTGTCGGCGAAGCATTTGTCGTAGTACTAGTAGCATTTGTATTTAATGGGACACTTTTTGGGCGGAGCAAATGTCGTCGGAGCAAATGTCACTGGAGCAAGTGTCGCTTCATGCGGAGCAAATGTCGTCGGAGCAATTGTCGGCGGAGCAAATGTCACCGGAGCAATTGTCGCTTCAGGCGGAGCAATTGTCGGCGGAGCAATTGTCGACGGAGCAATTGTCGGCGGAGCAAATGTCGTCGGAGCAATTGTCGGCGGAGCAAATGTCACCGGAGCAATTGTCGCTTCAGGCGGAGCAATTGTCGGCGGAGCAATTGACGGCGGAGCAAATGTCGGCGGAGCAAGTGTCGCTTCAGGCGGAGCAAATGTCGGCGGAGCAAATGTCGGCGGAGCAATTGTCGCGTTTTGCGGAGCAATTGACGGCGGAGCAATTGTCGGCGGAGCAATTGTCGGAGGAGCAATTGTCGGCGGAGCATCTGTCGGCGGAGCAATTGTCGGCGGAGCAACTGTCGGCGGAGCAACTGTCGGCGGAGCACCTGTCGGCGGAGCATTTGACGTCGGAGCAAATGTCGCGGAGCAAATGTCGCGGAGCAATTGTCGCATTTTGGGGAGTAAATGTCGGCGGAGCAATCGTCGGCGGAGCATGTGTCATGGAACCTGTCACCCACATGAGGATTAAGCGCCATTGCATTAATAATACGCACATGTGCACAGAATTTTCAGAATTTTTACTATCTCGCGCATAAGTATTAGATTTGTTTAACATTGTTGACGTGCAATTCATTTGGGGTTTGTGTTTAATGATACAGAACCAATTTACACTTCAAACCATAATTGACAAATACGTGAGAAAAAACAAGGCTTGTAAAAAAAGTCATGTCTACTTGTGCTTTGTCGATCTGCGGAAAGCCTTCGACAGTGTTTGGAGGAAAGGACTGTTTTATAAAATGTTGACATGTGGAATCGGAGGCCAGTTTTACGAAATCATTACGAACATGTATACAAATCTAAAACTGAGTGTAAAGCTGAATGAAGGGATTACCCAGTATTTTAAAACCAGTTGTGGTATAAAAACAAGGCTGTATTATAAGTCCCACTCTGTTTAACCTATATCTAAATGACCTGCCGCATGAGTTGGGAACTATTGATACTCTTCCCGTGGAATTGAATGGAAAGTTAGTGAACTGTTTAATATATCACAGTCAAGAAGGGGAATGCAAACATTGTCGATAGACTTGATGTGTACTGTAATAAATGGCTGTTGAATGTTAATATAGACAAAACGAAAATGATCATTTGTAACAAGAACGGAAAGATGTTGAAAGAACAGAATTCCAAAGTGAATGGTAAAAACATTGAAATTGTTTAACAGGCAACATATTTAGGTCTTGTCCTTAATAATTATGTTACATTCAAGGACACAAGGTTTAATCTAGCAGATGAATCAAAAAGAGCTTTATTTAAATTATTCCAATCATTCGGATATCACCTCCCTAATATAAAAATAGCAACACGATTATTTGGCTCTTTGATAAAACCAATATTTGTGTATGGATCAGAGGTAGGCCTATGGGGCGCTTTTACCGTCAACTTTGACAAGTTAGCGAAACTTGTAAAAGGTAACTCCAAAACTTATTTAAGAAATGAAATATAGAGTGTTAACTTCCAATGGTTGAGAAATGTTTTAGGTGTTAATAAAAAAAGCAGCCATCTGGCAATACTAGGCGAAGTTGGATCGTACCCTTTAATTATACAAATTTGTCGAAACTTGGGAAAGCATTATGCACGAATGAGAAATATAAGTACTGATTCATTATTATACCACTCTTTCCAAGAAAACAAAAAAATGACTGAACATAATTGTGAATGCTGGCGAGGAAATATGCACTAGCTTCTCAGGGGATTTAAATTATTTGTGGATGAAAATGATGGTTGTTTAGAATAGGATGATATTACCGATAATGATAGAGTAGTTGGAGAAGAAATGGAAACCCAAATGGAAGACTTTTACCACCGCCAGTTCTTGATGGATTTATGTAGTGATTGTGTAAAATGCAATGAACAAAAAAAATTGAGAACATATACAATATTTAAGCAGAGTATACAAACAGAGAAATATTTATTAACCGTAAACTACGAATAAATATCTGCCGATTTAGAATTAGTTCGCATAACCTCCCGATAGAAACTGGAAGACATAGACGTCCGGAAAAAATACCTTCACATTTAAAAACTTGTATGACTGTTACTTGGGAAGGGTTGGGGATGAATTTCATACCATAATGGATTGTATTGTATATAAGGCTAAAAGGGGGGTATTTCTCAATAAAATGGCTGAAATATCTGGACAGCTTTTTTTTTAAAGATCTTAGCGATGAAGAGAATTTTGGAAGCATTATGAAACTTGAGAATGATAATATAATTGAGCACTTTCTGTAAGTATATTAAAACAATCATAAATACTCGAGGGGAATTTTAACATCCCACCCGTTCTTTTAGAAAATCAATATCGAAATTATCATTCCCATTTGTTATATATCTTTATTGTCAAACATAGGCTGGTACGTGTCATATAATTGATTTTTAATAATATCATTTACCACTGTATATACAAGCTACATTGTTTATTGTTAATAATTATGTGATTACTCGAGAAACTATACCACTTGCTGAATTTCTTATTTTTATATTTGTTTTAATTATGTATTGTGAAACAAAATGTTCATGTATATGAATGAAGTTTACTTATAAAGTTCAAATTCAAATTCAATCAATGAAAAATAAGGCATAAATATTGTCATGGCGAAACTTACCATTAACTCCACAAGGACCCGGGTTGCATGCTGGTCTATCCCGTGCCATGCCAGGGCACCCGACCTGTTGCAAACCTCTTTCATCGAGGCATTTCCGAGTTCGCAACGTATTACCAACACCGCAAGTCTTGCTACACCATGGGATTCCAACCCAGGGTGACCAGTTTAATCCGGTCTGGACCGCGCCTGCCATGCAAGATAAGATTTAAAATAAAGATACAACAATTTTTAGAATACCAATTATCTTGTCATAATTATCTTCCATGCGCATATGGAAATGCGGATTAAGCACCATTGTATTAATCAGTTCAATTTAATTTATTTATGTTTCCAACAAAACATTGCACAATTATAAACATTTTCATGTCGCAAAGGAAAATGTTACAGACATGATTTACTGCTTCATTATGCTTTATTTGCAATTCATAAAGCGAGTGTTGTAAATCAATTCAATAAAAATGTAGCAACGAAAATAATAAACGAATATTTTGTGTTTATGTTAAAATACAGACTAGAAGTAGAAGAAGATAAAACTAAGACAACCGATGTGAATACTACTAAGTGGAGGAAGATAATTACTGATTTACAGGATATATAATTTCATCTCATTTAAACATGTGATTAAGTATTAATTAAATATGATGCTGTATCTGAATAAAGATTTATTTCAACAACAAAAATAAATACATATTGGAAACAGAGGGGTCCACTAAAAAGCAGTGCTTGTACAATTAGTGTGGACCCCTCAATTGATACTTAGAAATAATGAGTAATTAAATTTAAAAGTGCGTAACTACAAAAGTAAGTACAAGGGGGGGGGGGGTGCCAACTGAGATGAGAAAGGGACAAGACAGTACTTTACATGACAAATAAAGGAGAACAGGGTCACAGTAAAAAGAGTAGACAATGTAAAAAAAGAAAAATTAATACGCACATGCGCACAAAAGTTTGAGAGCTAGCAAAGATATCACAGAAAAGATACAATGAAAGTTAAGACGAAAAGTTACAACAATTTTAGGAATACCAACTTTGTCTTGACAGCAAAGATACAACAATATTATTAGAGATATAGAAAGTTTCAGAATACCGCCCCGGTATTTGGCTTAAGCCTCTGACCCCCCCCCCCCCCCCCCCCCCCCTCCTCCCTGGACAATTTCTACTGAAAATAGTTCAATACGCGTACTAAAATTTAAATCCCCATTTGTATTCAAAACAACTCATATCATATATCCTGCAAAAAAATTGAATAGGTTTTTGATTGGTTGAGAGCTCGTCACGTGACCAGATATATTTCGACTATTTTAAGGTTGCCCCGAAAAATTACTATTTGGGAGTGCTATTTGGGAGTTGAATTATTTTTTCAATATTTTTTTAATTTGATAACTTTTTTTACATTTCTAAATTTTTAAATATTATTCCCAAAAATTTCCAAAAATTCTATTTTTTGTTGTTGTTAAAGAAATTGTTTTTTGATGCAGGATATAAAAGAAATGTACCATGCCTTCTTTTCGAGGTACTGGTTGAAACTATGGGCCTCAGTGACTCCAATAGTTCCATTTACTTCGGATTTTTCGCAGTAAACCTATTTATTTCAGTAAAAGATGAAGCGAACCGTTAGAAATTAAGAACAGCTGCATCATTCACCTCATGAAACTTTTAATATCTCACTCATAACTATTTAATTTTGTTCAACAATGTTGACGTGCAAAAATTAATCATGGGGTTTGTCTTGAATGATGATACAAAACCTACTCAATCCATGAAAAATAAGGCATAACGTGTCATGGCGGAACTTACCTTCAACTGGACAAGGATTCGTGTTGCATTCTGGTGTATCCATTTCCTCGCCATGGCACCCGACCTGGAGTCGACCGCCTTGGTCAGTGCATTCCCGCCGTCGCATCGTAGTACCGGTATCACAAGTCTTGCTGCATGTTTGCACTTCAACCCAAGGTGACCAGTTTAAACGTACTATGTCCAATTTGCAGGTCAACAAAAATGAAAAGGTTAAATTCCAACGGCATTTGAAAGACAATACTTACTTTATTATTTAGAACTTCCTTTAAAACGAAAGGGTTTGAAAAAGGCTTTTAGTGGGAAAAAACGACCATTAGTTGAAAAATCGACATATTAAGTGATTGAAATCACCTTAGTAACAGTTTGATTTTCAGGCCCTTGAACCGAATGCTCGTAAGTTTTGTGCTGCACAAAGATTCAATCACTTTAATTTTGGCCATTACTTGTAGTGGGTTTTTGGATGTAGACAAATGCTCATTAACCTGTTACAGCTCATTTTACATAATGTAATTACCATATAAGGAAAGATGTCAGCCACTCACTCAATAGTGTCTGACTGTGAAGTCTAGAAGTTAAACGGGTTTAATTGCATTATTTGAATATTAGGACACTGCTAACGTTCACATTTTAACAGATAGGATTATATACACGACATATTTATAATTTCTGCAAGGTTCTACAGATAGTATTTTAATATTATAGTATCATAATAGTATCTTTAATCCAGTCTCGACTTGGGCACCCCTATTTCGGACGGTCCCGGTCAGATTCCTCTTGGTTATGAAATCGCTACTAAGAATGGGTCAATACGCTGACAAAAATAATATCCCCATTTTTATTCAAAACACCTCTTATAACGCTTTTCATTTTGTGAAACAGTAAAACTATTTAATTCGGTAAAAGATGAAGCGAAACGTTGGAAATTAAGAACAGCTGCATCATTAATCTTATCATGAAGTTATTACTATCTCACTCATAAGCATTATTTTTTTTTTTAACAATGTCGACCTGCAAAAATTAATTTGGCGGTTTGTCTTGAATGATATTCAATCCATGAAAAAATAAGGCATAACGTGTCATGGCAGAACTTACCTTCAACTGGACAAGGATTCGTATTGCATTCTGGTGTATCCATTTCCTCGCCATGGCACCCGACCTGGAGTCGACCGCCTTGGTCAGTGCATTCCCGCCGTCGCATTGTAGTACCGGTATCACAAGACTTGCTGCACGTTTGCACTTCAACCCAAGGTGACCAGTTCAAACGTACTATGTCCAATTTGGGGGTTTAACAAAAATGAAAAGGTTAAATTCCAACGGCGTTTGAAAGACAATACTTATTTAGAACTTTCCTATAAAACGAAAGGGTTTTAAAATAGCTTTTTGTGGGGGGAAAAGACCATTAGTTATCAAATCGACATAATGAGTGATTGCAAACACCCAACCGAACCGTTGGAAATTAAGAACAGCTGCATCATTCACCTCATAAAGATTTTACTATCTCACTCATATTTTTTCGATTTTATTTGACAATGCTGACGTGCAAAAATTTATTTTGGGATGTCTTGAGTGATTCAGAACCTATATTCAATCCATGGAAAAATAAGGCATAACGTGTCATGACGGAACTAACCTTCAACTGGACAAGGATTCGTATTGCATTCTGGTGTATCCATTTCCTCGCCATGGCACCCGACCTGGAGTCGACCGCCTTGGTCAGTGCATTCCCGCCGTCGCATCGTAGTACCGGTATCACAAGACTTGCTGCACGTTTGCACTTCAACCCAAGGTGACCAGTTCAAACGTACTATGTCCAATTTGCAGGTCAACAAAAATGAAAAGGTTCAATTCCAAAGGCATTTGAAAGACAATACTTATCTAGAACTTCCCTGAAAGCTAAAGGGTTTGAAAATGCCTTTTTGTGGGAATACAAGTAGTGGGTTATTGATGTAGACAAATGCGTATGTACCTGTTACAGCTCATTTCATGTAGGCCTTTGTTATTACCAAAGAAATAAAAGATGTCAGTCAGTCACTCAATAGTGTCTGACAGTGAAAACTAGAACGTAAACAGATTTCCTTGCATAATTTGAATACTTGGACACTGCTAAAGTTTTAAATTTTACAGATAAGACATACAAGACATATTCATAATTCCTGCAAAGTTCTACAGAATTTGATGTTGGCTGCTTAAGCGACATTGTAGTTTTAATCCAGTCTCGACCTGCGCACCCCTATTTTGGATGTCCTGGTTATAGATGCCTCTTAGTTATGAGTCGCTGCCGAGAATAGGTCAATACGCTTACAAAAAGTAATATCCCCATTTTGATTCAAAACAATTCATATTAGGCGGTGTCACACAGAGGCCCAAAATCCGGATTTTAGTTATCCGTAGCCTGTCTGTAACCAGTCTGTCATCGACGTAAATGAAAAAACTAGATTTCTAAAATCTGGTTTATTCATGATGGGTCGGGATTTTTCTGTGTGACACCGCCTTATATAACGCTTTTCATTTGTGAAACAGTAAAACTTTTTAATTCGGTAAAATATAAAGCCAACAGTTGGAAATAAGAACAACTGCATCATTCACCTCATGAAGATTATACTATCTCGCTCATAAGTATTTAATTTTGTTTAACAATGTTGACGTGCAAAATTGATATGGGAGTTTGCTTTGAATGATACAGAACCTATTCAACCCATGTGAAAATAATACATAACGTGTCATGGCGGAACTTACCTTCAACTGGACAAGGATTCGTATTGCATTCTGGTGTATCCATTTCCTCGCCATGGCACCCGACCTGGAGTCGACCGCCTTGGTCAGTGCATTCCCGCCGTCGCATCGTAGTACCGGTATCACAAGACTTGCTGCATGTTTGCACTTCAACCCAAGGTGACCAGTTCAAACGTACTATGTCCAATTTGCAGGTCAACAAAAATGAAAAGGTTCAATTCCAAAGGCATTTGAAAGACAATACTTATTTAGAACTTTCCTCGAATCGACAGGGTTTGAAAATGGCTTTTTGTGTGGAAAAATCACCAGTAGTAGTAATTACAAGTAGTGGGTAATTGATGTAGACAAATGCTCATGGACCTGTTACAGCTCATTTAATGTAGGCCTATGTTATTACCGAAGAAAAAAAAGATGTCAGTCAGTCACTCAATAGTGTCTGACAGTGAAGTCTAGACAGGCGCGGATCCAGGATTTCTTAGGGGGGGGCCCAAATTTGAAATTATGGGTCCCCCAAAAATCGCAACGACTCAGCCAGCCGCTGAATAAGCGGGGGGGGGGGGGGGGGGCCGGGGGGGGGGGGGGGGTCGGAAAGAGGACATTTTTTTTTTGGGGGGGGGGGATGGGGTACCGATTTTGACCCATCGACATTCCGTTCCGTTCATCTATAATATATTTTTTTAGTGTTTTGTGTTTTTATTAATTTTGTAATAGTTTTTTTTTCCCCAAAAAAAACATACACATAACAAAAAACTCAAGGGGGGGGGGGGTAGCGATACCAATACCGGATTACATCAAACCGAGGAAGCGAACTACAAGGAGGAGTCAACAACAACGATATATGAGACTAGGCTCTTCAATGGACACTTACTAATTTAGTTATTTCCCCAGGACACTTAAGGACTGGGACGAGCTACCTCAGATCATCGTCGAACTGCCTTCTTTGGAGCAGTTCAAGGTGGCTCTTGAAACAATTAAGTTCCCTTTTCAGGAACTGTACCGCATATAGCTGTATATAACAACTTTAACCTCATCTAGATGCTGAATAGGCGTTGATGAGTATTACCATAGAAGTGTCATGGCGGAACTCACCTTCAACTGGACAGGGATTCGTGTTGCATTCTGATGTATCAATTTCCTCGCCACGGCACCCAACCTGGATTCGACCGCCTTCGTCAGTGCATTCCCGCCGTCGCATCGTAGTACCGGTATCACAAGTCTTGCTGCACGTTTGCACTTCAACCCAAGGTGACCAGTTTAATTCAGTCTCGACCTGCGAACCCCTATCTTGAACTGGAAGACGTCCTTGTTGTTCTAGAAGATCACTCATAGGACCGACCCCTTGACATCCTGGAGGCGGCCTGCACCTATTGAGATTCACGATGCCGATGCCGGTTTCTTGCTGCCGATCAAAGCAGGCCATCTCGTGCCCCGGACGGCACATCCGACTGCGACTACGAAAAGCATCTCTCTCGCACGGACATCTATCCCAGTTAGACCACTGGGTGTACGGATCAGTTCTTTCTGGTTGATACACTGCAACCAAAATAAGAGCAAAAACGAATTTGGCCGATGTGTGTAAGGGTAACGAGCGGCAAGCTAATAATTAATCGATGTCACGATGTTGCCATTAACATTTCGAAGTCGTACAAAATGACATGCCCTTTCACATTCGTGAATCGAGGATTATTTTGCCGTCGCAAAATGGCAAAAAAATAAACGAACCCACAAACAACATCGACAATGATGAATTATAATGATGGGGGGGGGGGGGAGTGGACGCTCGAGGTGAAATATGTAGATGTGTCTTCTTTCACCTCTCTCCCTCTCTCTCTCTCTTTCCTCGCTTTTTCACCCCTGGAATGAAGGGGCATATTCCCCTGTGCCCCCTATATCTATACGCGATACGTAGCATATGGCTCTGGATCTACCCCTGTTCTAAAGAGAATAGGTCTTACTTCGAGATCGGAGGTGGTTTTTCATCCCCTTCCGTGACCCACGGGTATCTCCGCATTGACACGGTTCTGTCTCTTCGGTCGGAAACAGACCCTTGGCTCGTATACACTGTCGTTTGCCTACTATGCAAAATCGATATCGGGTGTGCATTGAAGTGGTGCACGAGCACTTCGTCCATGGCGTCCAGTGTGAGTAAATCATTTCGTCCAATGCTAGACCTATAGTGAAACCAGAAAACAAACAAACAATATTATACAAACACACAAACAATCAAATATTGTTTACTTTTCAATTCAGTTATCCGAAAAACGTGATCGCGACTGCTTTCAAATTTCAACCTGGGCAATATCATTAGCCTTGTCTATTATCTATTGAAGTGTGCAAAAGTGACGATGACATATTGCGTAATCCGGACATTATTTCTTTGGGAGTGATGGCATGTTGTGGGGTGTTGGCAGCGAAATAACACGAAAATTATCACACAATTTCACTCTGTATATCTAATATCATGTGTCTTGGAATATCTAGTTTGTCATTTTGTATTTCTCTGCCCCAACGGCTTTAGGCCCTGATGATCGTGAATATTCTTTAGCCATTACATTCGTGTGATTATTTGTGTATCATTTTGTGGATATATATTATGGTGGAAATTGTTGAATTTATTTTGTAAATAAAGAACCCCGTGGAGGCAGAAATAATTTCTCTTGGATTGAAATTATCATAATGAGCTGATTTTCCGAAATTCATTCAGATAAGTTTAGATATATTAGTATATAATGAAAACATTGAGTAGGCCTATATATAACTTATGCATCTGTCCATATCAAACGAAATTGTTTGAAATGGTTTTCTTTTGAAAGTTTTAAGGGGCTATTTACCGGAGGGTAATGAATAAGCTTTCAAATGGCTTGTCAAATGGCTCGCCATCATACTCCATAGATTTAAAAGACCGGTTTTAACATCAGCTTCTATAGCTTTGTCCTTTTTTGTAGTCTGGATGTCATCAATAAATAATGTATAGAAAATGCCAGGAAATTGCGCGTTGACATAATTATCCCACCGATTTATGACTTAAAGATAAACTCCAGTTCTGGTAAAAAAAAGAAAATTAATTCTCACAGTATCAAACGAAACTTACACTGAATGTTCAAGATTACAAATAAATGACATGTGCCAAACAATTTTGGAAGAAAATGTAGACTGGCTGAGTAATGAGCATAGAAAGACAAGGAAATCAAGGTAGTACTAGCCCGGACACCATGTGTGTTGTCCGATATATAGCTTTCTGTGTACAGTGCTTTTTACTTTACAAGACTCGGTCAAATTTATTATGATTTTGATGACTCCAGAACCTTGCAGTGCACACCAATACTTACATGCTACATGATCAACTGTTTCTGATCCTTTCCACACCTTTTCTTTCACTATGCAATCGATTACCAGTACTAAAGTTTATCTTTAATCAATACCAAAAGGATTAAATTTGTGATTATTTGAATGATTTGAATTGATTAGAATTGATATAAATCGAATAAAATTTGGATTATAAATTACGAAAATATGTCATCAATCATTTTCAAAGATTGTGCTCACTGTACGGTTCTTTTCGACTTACGTATTTCTCTTCTTAACCTAACGTGATCACTGGTAGAATTTCTGCATGCGAGTGACTGGTTGAACACAGAACAACCGTCATCATCCGTCGTCGTCTTCGACGTCGAATCGTATCCGTATGCGGCGACGGCTGATACTGAGTTGTCTTCATCACGATATTGATGTAGGATTCCTGCCGGATCCGTCATTGAGTACGAGAAGGCTGGTATCGATGAAGGGTCTAATTCGGTTTTAAAGTCTGTTTTTTTTTAAAGAGACGTTTGGAATCCGCATAAGCATCTATAAATCCATGTTTTGGTGATTTTTTGTTGAATAAAATCAATAGTAGTCTTAGACTAAATGAAAGACATGTATAGCTGTAGAATCTGAAATTGTTTTTTTAATAAGAAATGAACTATATTTCTCAATACTTTGTACGAATTAGAGAAATACAAAAATAGACCACCTCTCACCTCGAATATGATGATGATGATGATAGAGGTGATGATGGTGATGATGATGATGATGATAATGGTGATGACGATGATGATGATGATGATGATAAAGGTGATGATGGTGATGATGATGATGATAATGGTGATGACGATGATGATAAAGGTGATGATGGTGATGATGATGATAATGGCGATAGTTATGATGATGACGATGATGATGATGATAATGGTTATGATGATGATAATGATGATGATGGTTATGATGATGATAATGATGATGACGATGATGATGATGATAATGATGATGATGGTTATGATGATGATAATGATGATGATGGTGATAATGATGATGATGATACTATACATCATAACGCAAATCAACTCACATGAACATGGTACCAGTTTACAAGGCCGTCTGGTTATCATACTCTTGTTACCTCTGCAACCAAAGACGTTTGAATGCATCGTCTGTATCCTTCTCTCGCTCTGGAGAGAAGGAATTAAGCAATCTCGCCTCCGGGTCTGTTCTCCCACTCCACATGACGCACTGCATCGAGACCATGGCTGCCATGGTCCCACACCATCCAGTGACTGGCAGAGAATTACTGTAAAAATCACAAAAAGCAAACTTTGTTTATCCAAAAATTTAGAAGATTTAGCAGAAAACGCATAGCATAGATTGGTATATAGTCACGAGCCTCACTTTTACTTTAATTTTACTTTGATTTCTGTAACGCAAAAATGGAGAATTGCTAATCAACCAACGGGACATATAGAGGATAGATGGCATCAGTATGTAGAGGTGTTGTATGCAAGGGACAATAACCCAGTCGCCCTGCCCTTGGAAATGGAAGAGTATGTCATGGCGGATGTCGTTGGTCCTCCCATACGTCCAGAAGAGGTGCATGCTGCAGTCTGTCAGTTAAAGGAGAAAAAGGCGGCTAGTGAAGATCGCATTACTGCTGAAATGCTCAAGAACATGGGGAAGCTGGCATAATGGCAATGACTGAACTATGTTAACATAATATGAACAGGGAATCTGCCAGATGATTGGACAAGAAGCCAGTTGATAACTATTAAGAAGACTACAAAGGCAATCATAATTATGCGAGGATCACCGCACCATCAGCCTGGTATCACATGCTTCAAAAGTATTGCTAAAGGTACTTCACTATCGGATTGAAGCGAGGTCCAAGGATTACATTGAAATCGACCAATTTGGCTTTTGTAAAGGGGTCGGTACTCGAGATGCAATTGCTGTAATGAAAATATTAAGTGAGAGATTTATACAGCATAATCAGGATGTGTTTTGTGGACTCCGAAAAAGTATTTGATCGTGTCAATTGGACTAGGCTGATGGAAGTGCTGGCAGCCATAGGTGTTGATTGGAAAGACCGTATAGAGTCTGTACGGTACGCTGATGATCAGTCCACGCTCGATTGCTGTCACTGCCGATGGTCTTCAAAGACAGATGGTACAGATGGACCAAGTGGTAATGAGCTATATGGCATGAGAACCAACGAGAAGAAAACGAAGGTTATGATGATAAGTAAGGTCAAGACAAAAGAAATAACCATCATGATAAATGGCAACAGACTAACTAGTGCAAGTCAACCACTTCAAGTATCTAGGCAGTGTGCTGACTGAGGATGGCAAGAGCTGCCTTCTTTCAACGACAAGATATCCTGATGAGCAACAATATTGACCTTAGTTTGAGAAAGCGTCGTGTGTAATCTCTCTAGTATTGAGTGTACTGTTGTATGGGGCAGAGACGTGGACACTCGCCAGGAAGTACATTCAGCGATTGGAGGCGGTCGAAATGGGGTGCTGGCGTAAATTACTAGGTTTGTCTGGAGGGACAGAGTTACAGATGAAGAGGTGTTGCATCGAGCTCAAGAAAAGCAGGTGCTGATTCAATCGATCAGACATAGACAGAAGAAATGGCTTGGACACCGTAAAGAAGAAGAGGGAAAACCTCGTAAAGGCTTTCTAGATCTAGATCAAAATGATTTAATCGCAATTTGTGGAGCAACAGGATATGAAATGCTGAAACGGATGGCTAAAGACCGAGGTACTTGGAGTTGGAGAGACTCTTGTTGTAGAATTCTGGTCGGGTCACTGAACCTGTGATTCATAATACATATAGATGTCTATACAATATAGACTAGATACATATAGGTCTAGATCTATATAATATTTTTTCCCGTAACATGAGAGTAATTGTAATAGTTTCATACTTTTAATTAAATGTAATGTTAATTGTTATTGTATAATTGTTTTAAATGAGGGCACGCTAAAAGAGTCCTATCTCGCACCCCGGGGCAACGTGTCTGACACGGCCGGTTGTAGCAACTACTCCGAAGATCAAGATTTTGTCTTGATCTAAGGAGACACGAACGAACGAACGAACTGAACCTGTCATACTGACAGATTCTTCACTATTTTTCTTCACTATTGATGAACAAAAAAATATGCATCAAAATTCATCAACTATCGTGAATATTAGTTATTTATGATAATCATTGTCCAATACTAGGGTCTATAGAAGTTGTAATCAACTGTTCGGAAAACGAACTGTGGTTATACTTATAGATCTAGGTTGATTAGGAGAGATAGAATTAGACCCCTAAGATAATCTAGACTTCCATAACAATTTAAAATATAGATCTAGCGTATAGCCACTATAGGCCTAATTAAACTTCTTAAAATTGCCGTTTTAAATAACCTTCCGGATATAGAACTACAAGCTGCCCTGGCACACAATACTGGGTAGATTTAGATCTTTGGTATTATCATCATGTATCATAAATAGCACGAACCATAAAGGAATATTCGTCCTTTAGAAATTCTGAAATATTGCATGTAAACTTTTACAAGTTTCAATAAACTGTCCGGACACACAATCTGTCCGGACACACAACGTCTTGATAGGTCTAGGATATGCATATAGGCCTACCTAGATATAATGCACTCACCTTCAAAGACAAAGCAACAAATAACCACCAACAAGAACAAATTCCTGTCTCTTTCTAATGATAATCGAACTACCATGGCATTGCATATACGGCACTACAAGACGCATTCTTATTCAGCAAAAAGAGAAGACAACTCATAAACAATGTCAGTGGTCAAAAATGTCTAAAATCACGAAATCAAAGTAAAAAGATCAATAATAATATCCTTGCACGTGAGTTTTTGTATCCACTGTAGGCATAATATCATTTTGGAAATGGTTACTATACGCGCAAGTATTACGTCACAATTTAACGCGTATTTTATTTCGCGCCGTCCTGGGTGGACGTGTTTTGTTGAGCTCCCGGTAATGACTGATTTTTATCAGAATGCAATAGACGATGCATGATAATTTTTATATCGGGTGTTAGCTCTTCAAACAAGGACTCCGATTCTAAACCCATCTTGGAATGACGAGGTGACGATTTTGTGATATTTTCGAAAAACTTGTATTTTTTAATAGTTTTTCCAATAGAGCTATTCTATTTTCTTTTTGAAACCGCAATATACTGCGCAAAAAACTATTAAAGCGCACAAGAGCGCAGAAGAGCGCATCTAGACAAAATCCATAATACGCCATCTCGGATCCACAACTCAACCTCTCGAAACAACAACTGCCCCTCCAGGAACAACTACTCAACCTCTTGAAACAACAACTATTCAAGAGCCAACCACATCCCATCCACCAACAACCGCCATACCTGCATGCCTGGAAGATCCTACAGGAGTGAAATACAGAGGAAACTTATCTCAGACAATCAACGGTCAAACTTGTCAAGCGTGGACCTCTCAGGATCCCCATCAACACACTAGGACTCCAGCTAACTACCCTAACGCGGGACTAGATGAAAACTATTGCAGAAACCCCGATAATGAGGACACTGCTTGGTGTTACACCACCAATCCTAAGATAAGATGGAAGTATTGTGCCGTAGGTTATCTTGACCCCAGATGCCAAGATTATGAGTCAACTACTCAACCTCCTGAAACAACAACTGCTCCACCGGGATCAACCACTCAACCTCCTGAGACAACAACTGCCCCACCAGGATCAACTACTCAACCTCCTGAAACAACAACTTCTCCGCCGGGATCAACTACTCAACCTCCTGAAACAACCACTGCCCCACCAGGATCCACAACTCAACCTCTCGAAACAACAACTGCCCCACCAGGAACAACTACTCAACCTCTTGAAACAACAACTATTCAAGAGCCAACCTCATCCCATCCACCAACAACCGGTAATCATAGGCATTTAAGTATTTCCAATCACTTTTTTCCTATCCGTTTCCATTTTTCAAGGATCACATTCTCATACTAATGTTATAACATGTAATCCTTGCATATTAAAAAGCAAGTAGACTATTTGAAGTGTTCTTTTCCAAAACAAAGACAAAAGAAACATTGC
This sequence comes from Strongylocentrotus droebachiensis, assembly GCA_035222895.1. Lineage (NCBI taxonomy): Eukaryota > Metazoa > Echinodermata > Echinoidea > Camarodonta > Strongylocentrotidae > Strongylocentrotus > Strongylocentrotus droebachiensis. Next base: position 32,243 of record JAVYIG010006536.1, read on the forward strand.
CGTTTTTCTGGGCTGTCGCCACGGCAAACCTTAACTTTGCCTTATAAAAAAAAATTACCTTTGCCTTATTTGTTACCGTTTTGGCACGAAAGATAGTTTGAGAAATAGATTGGGATCTATCGTTGTTAACTAGCATATTTCTCCCCTGTGCATCGTTTCAACGTGTACAGAATTGTAAAATCCACTCAGACTTATACTGGATACATGCTCACGAAAGTTATGTAATATTATACAACAATTTTACCTAAGATACATTCTATTGAACATAGCTTCATGAACATGAGTTTCATTACTTGTTTGTATGCCCTAAACCTTTCGTTCAGAAAGAAAATTGTTCATCGATAAATATTTTATTGAAAGACCAAATACACTGAAATAGGTCAGCTTTTTAACTCCAATAATGTACATACACGTTTAAACTTAGTAAAATTCTGTCGAAAAATAATGCTTCGTTTTCATTAATTTAAGTATGTGCAAAAACATGTTATGAGTTCAATATTAACTTTATGTTTCTCTTTTTTGTCTTATATCAATTTATTAAATTGATATCAAGAATATTTTCAGTAATTCATTAATTCAGATATCAATTTACTGGTGCCAGTAAATCTCTTTTTCAATTGCTTCCATTAATTTCGTCATTAATTATCGTTTTAATTAATATTATCGTTTTGTTTTTGATTATTATTATTATTATCATCATCAATATTGTTATCATTATCATCATAATTTTTCTCACTATTGTCGATAGTGTTATTTTGTATCGATTAATATTAATTCTATTTGTATTGTATTGTATATTTCACAGTGTTTAATTGACAAATTCAAACTGATTGTAACCTTCTCCAATACCCCAATGTGGGTGACATGAGAATAAATTGTCATTGTCATTGTCATTGTCATTGTCAGTTGCTAACACCGCAAAAGATGTCTGTGTAGCTAGCACGTCGCACCATTATTACGTCACAGAGCATCAAGAGGAGGATTGATTGAGAGTGTTTTTTGTTGTTGCTTACAATCAATCTGATTTGCAGTATGTAAGGAAATGTGAAAAGATTATTTGTGTAGATCATTTTTGGTTGCTGCTGCTGCTGCACAAAGTGCACGGTATGAAAACCCGGAAAAGGTTGCCCATAAATCCGAGTTCATGCACACGGTTAGACGTTTTGAGTTATGAATCGCGTCGCCGCGCGCGCTGTCGCGCCGTTTTTTGGCGATTAAACGTTATACAGTGCGTCCCAGAAAAAACGAAACCGAGAATGTTCGATGTTTTATCATATGTTAATCACGATCATGATTAACAAATGACACATGTTTGTAAAGCTTAGATCCTCTTCTTTCATTTGAAGCAACTCATATGATGCGTATTTTACGCATGGGTGATTAAAAACAATTTGAAGAGAGGAAACCAAAAAGTCATTTGCCGGGCGGTTTCTGAATTTCAAAGAGAAAATCACAGTTCTAGAAATTTCATTTTCTGCCCCTTCATTATGACACCTATATCAGGAAAGATGAGCCAGTAATAACAAAGTTCTGTTTGTTTAAAAAATGCTTGTATTCAAATTTGACTAAACGAATTCGTTTCCACTGGCTGCCTGCCGTAGCAACAAACAGAATTGACAAAAGACCTAACTCCGTTTCGTTGACGCTCAGCCATGCACAAAGAAGACGAAAGACTTGAAGCATAGCTGATCGTCAACGAAACGGAGTTAAGTCTAACGCTTCAACAAGCTCTGATTCAAGTTTTTTCTCGTGCTTATTCCACTATACTTGTCGTCTCATTGCATAATTTTTGTGATATAATTATTCTTGTTTTATGTTTTGCATGAGAAATAAAATCATTTGAATAAAATCAATCTAGGACAATTCATTGGTCAATGTCTCCTCAAATTTTACTGACTTTGCGTAAGGTTATAAGAGACATCCGCGCACACAAATATGGTACGTGTAAATTACGGGTAACATTTTTTTTGTAATGACAATTAACATCATTTAATTCACCCTAACAAAACATCGCTTTCGATCAGAATACGGCCTCTGGCAAAAAAGCCGTCAAGGATAAAACGGAGTTGCTACCCTGCAAAACCTGAAATTGGAATAGGAAGTATACAAAATAACAAAACAAAATCATATTTGCTCCCCCCCCCTCCCTCGTGTTCAAGGAGCCTGATTCAGCCTTAATCATTCATAAAAATCAGAGTTTGTTTAAACTGGGTGCAGAAAGACACTTCTAGGGGTGACGCAAGAGAAATCTATGATCAACAAATATTTTAGAATAAAATCTCGTAAAAACCAAACATTTTTTTTTTCTTTCTTCTTCTTCTTATTTCCATCATCTTTTGTTCAAGTTCTTCTACTTCTTCACCATTTTTCTTCTTCTTCTTCTTCTTCTTCTTCTTCTTCTTCTTCTTCTTCTTCTTCTTCTTCTTCTTCTTCTTCTTCTTCTTCTTCTTCTTCTTCTCCTCCTCCTCCTCCTCCTTCTTCTTCTTCTTCTTCTTCTTCTTCTTCTTCTTCTTCTTCTTCTTCTTCTTCTTCTTCTTCTTCTTCTTCTTCTTCTTCTTCTTCTTCTTCTTCTTCTTCTTCTTCTTCTTCTTCTTCTTCTTCTTCTTCTTCTTCAATTAGACCTTTTTTTTCCTGTTTACGTTTGCTTGTTTGACACTACCGTCCTATTTTTCTGAATAATTTTTTGTTTTTATTTTTTGTAGACTATGACTAATATTATATTAAAATGAGATTGGAAAAAGAAAGAAAGAAATAATAATTTTACCAAGACATTAAAAGAAAGAGATGCGATGAAATTGGCAACAATAGTCAAATTTGACTAATAGCCATTATAATACCAAACGAACAACAGAACAACAATCTGTTCGCAAATTCGACACAAAAATAGTGGAACTCTTAATTTTTGTCATTATGGCCAGTCTTTTGAAGCAGATCGTTAGTGGATCAGAAAGTAGCTGCACAGTGACAATTCATGGTGATTTTAATTCATTGTTTAGTCATCTTAGGGAGTTTTCCCCTTCGAAATCGTTCGTTCAAATTTGTCTGAGCATCGTCTTATCGCTGTCCCATTCATTCGAATTCACGTTTGACCTGTCGGAATAAATAAGGAGACGGCAACATCGCGAGCGCCGCGCCGCGGCATGGTCATGTCGATGATGATGCTAGCGGCGCGCGACGTGAGTTCATTTTGTTTACCCATATGTCGCGCCAACTACTCTGCTCATGCACTGAGTAGACTCTATCCAAACTTCACGCACATTTTACAGTTACTAAGAAGAATGTGGTATAGATCTATCATCCATCATTCTGAGCAGACGAGGAGGCGAGTTGGCTCAGCTCAGTCGGTAAAGCGTCCGCCTGTCGAACCAAAGATCCCGGGGTTCGACTCCCACCCAGGCGGATGACTGAAGCCTGCGTTGTGTGTTAACGTGTCCCTTCATTTGTTCATAGACACAGGTTATGTTAAGTGGAAAACGACAGAGTCCTCGGATAGGACGTTAAATGGAGGCCCCGTGTAGAGAAGAGTCACTGCCTTTGCACGTTAAGAACCCACTGCACTATTCGTATATTAAGAGTAGGGGGAAACCCCGGTGTACGTAGTCCACCTGTACACACCCCCAGTATAGTACGATAATAATACTCTGTAAAGAGGTCTGTACTCAAAAAGGAAGAAGGAGAGATAAATGTGTAGGCCTACCCCAAACAATGAAAAGCAAAGCAAAAAAATTTACAACTACAAAAATTCAAGTTAATACAACTCAAAAAATTGTCTTGTTAATTTCACACCAGCAAGTTCAGCAACACTAGCAACAAAAAGGAATGACAGAAATATGACAGGGTGGGAGGCATTATACTTCAGTCAGGATGTTGTCCTTGGTCTTGGCAAAGATGTCATTTATTGGGTACTGGGTAGACTGGCTGGCAAAAAACGGACCATACACACTTTTATTAATCTGGTCCCTGTCTTACAAAGAGTTACGATTGATCCCAATCAATCGCAAGTCATCCAATCAATCACAAGTTTGCAGTCTCCTATCTCTTATGTACATAGTTGCGATTGATATCAATCGCAAATAAGTTACGATTGATATCAACTCTTTGTAAGACAGGGCCCAGTTGTATAATTGTAGCTTTATTATGGCTTATGCCGAAAGGTCAGGTAGCGTCGCGTTGACTTCAACGCGACCATTCGTCCAAACCCCCCCCCCCCCCCCCCGGTTTGGCTGAAAGGGTTTTCTGAATTCCATACATACATGTAAACTCTAGGGCTTTTTTAATTCCATACATAGAAAGAAATGGATATCATTTGTTGTTATTTTAATAAATAAACAACTGATATGCAAGACTAGGTAAAACACCTTTATTTGACATTTTTTTAATATCAAAGTAAATTATTTGATTGTGTTTCTTGTTATTTATTGATTTCATTCTTATAAACGCCTGATCTGCAAGCCTACGTAAAAACTAGTTTTAGTTCATTTTTAATCTGTTTCTATTTTGATTATTTGAATTTGAACGACTTTAATTTCTATTCCTTAAATTCTATTAAACGACTGATGTGGAAGACTAGTCAACTTTGGCGAATGGTCGCGTTCAAGTCAACACAACACGACGCGACGCTAATATACCAACCCTTTCGGCATAAGCCCTTTGATATGGCTGGTAAGAAAGACATTTGCAATTGATGCAAAATAGACAAAATAAAGGCAAGGAAATGGAAAACTTAAATTTTGAGAGAGATTTTTCTCTAGACCTCTATATGAACGTAATTAAATTCAAATATTATTCTAAACTTACTTTTGTGTATTTCATCTTCTTTTCACTTAACAGATACAGTGGATCATAGTGGGAGATACCTGCTCAAATGTTTCTTGAAAGAAATGGCACAGAGGTAAATATATATGTCTTAAATTCACAATTTTTTAGAACATGGCATACATGTTTGTACAGGTGTAGATAATAACAAAAATTAAAAAATAAAAGAAGCTACCGGTAATTTTAAAAAACTATCTAATTAAATAAAAGGTGTAGAAAAAAGGAAGACATATTCAAGTTTTAATGCATTTGTTTGAATTTAGTCATATCTTTAAACCTTGTCATGTTCTACATGTGAAATAAAATTGTATTCACTGTCTTAAAAAATGTATGAACAGAAGGAAACAAATTTTCTACAATTTGTGTTTAATCATTTTTCTTGCGCGAGCCTGCTGAATGTCATTTGGATGTCAGGAATTTTCAAATGAAAATTTTGCCTGTAGGTTGACAAGTTATCGCCTCATTCTCTTTTTTTATTTTTTTATTTTCATACAGTTAATTTTTATTTATTTTTTATCAATTTTATTTCAAATTTTGTTTTCTTTCGGAATAGTGTGCTTAAAAGAAAAATGGTATGTTGCCGATTGATAAAGAAAAGCTGAGCTTTTAACGGAACAAGACTGTTTTCATGATAGGATGCATTTCTCCTTCCTCTTGTACAAATGTGCATTGTTTTATCAGTCTTTGGCCCATTTAGTACGCCATGTTTTTCTCAACATACATCTTTAATATGGTACTATGCACAACATAAGATATATAGCAACAGTCTTTAGCCCATTCAGTATGCCATGTTTTTCTCAACACACATCTTTACAATGGTACTACGCACCACATCGATATAGCAACAGTATTGAAAGTAATAAAGTGTTTTGCTGATGTTGCTTTTCAGGGTTGATGAGATTCACCTGTTTGCATTTGACCAAGCCCCCGATGCCCTCTTAGCTGGTACCGATCCAGAGACAAGGAGAAAGGTCAAAGGTCATGATGGATGGACTGACCCTCAGGGCTGGAATCAGGATCGGTAGGTTTCATTCTATTGTTTTTTTTCTTGACTGTTTGATTCATCTAATTCCATTCATCCCAATTCCAATCATTTTCTTCTATCAAGGGTTGAGAGATGGCAAGCTGGCTGCATGTCTAACCTTTGTTTTTTAATAGGGGGGGGGGGGGGGGTTAGTTCTAAACTTGTATGGGAGAAGGATATTGATCCGGGGGGTGGTAATAGTTGACCTAGAATCTCCTGCTAAATCATGGCTACAGATATATGCTCTCTATGGCAACATGTAATCAGCCAGGTACAATGCAGTCTGCCTCACATTAGACAAGAACCTTGTGGACCATGTCAAAGACAGGAGGGGGTTAGAGGGGAGGGGGGGGGGGGGGGGGGGGGCGTTAGGCCAATTTTCCAGGGTGAGAGACCCAATGTAATAGCTGTTGTTTCAGGGTAAATGTCTAGAAGTGCCAGTTAAAGAAAAGGTTGAGTTCTGGAAAGAGGTGAAAAATAGTTAGTGAGCATTATCATTGAACAAGTGTGGAAGAACATCAGATAAAAAATGTTCCCTGAAAAGCATGGCTCTTCAAATGCTTTCATACAGTTGTATTCTAAATAACGGTATGGCATGCAACAACAAACATTCAGGACAGATTTTTATGCTACATGTTTGTGTAGCCCCATATACATCTTTCTGTGTACAGTGCTTGTAACTTTACCAAGACTGGGCAAAATTTCTTATCATTTTGATGATTCTAGAACCTTGCAGTACACACCAATACTTATGCTAGATGATCAACCTTTTCTGATCCATTCCACACCTTTTCTTTCACAATGCAATTGCATGACCAGAACTCAACTTTATCTTTAAATCATGCTTATTTGTTATCTTATTTATCAGCAACGTGATACCATCCAACTACAACGCAATCCAGCTCTCATCGGACAAGAGTCTAGTGGAGCATGTGAAGGACAGGAAGGGATCGGGCAGCGGCCAGATTGCAGTGGTCATCGATTCGCTCACACCTTATATCCTGCACCGGTCAGCCCCATTCACCTGCAAGAGCCTTCATGCATTGACCCATTTTCCAGAAACATCAGGTAAAGAACATTTTAAATCTAATATTTAAAGCCCTACTGTACTACTTGTAGCTACTTGCTCCCTCTATATAGAAAACTTCCCCAATCGGTGCCTGTTGGTCCCCCATGATCCTCTTTTTCTTATGTTAACTGAGAGCTGAGTTGATGAGATAGCCACTTGTCAGTGACCTCGCTGGGTGGTCTAATCCCTTCTGGCCGAACTAGTACAGACGGCCTTAAATAGATGATTGTTTTACTTGACTGCTGAGAAAGTATGTTTACACTTGTAACTGTAAGTAAGCAACCATGGGACCGACAGCTATAATTCCTCCACTGGACTTGGTAATGAGGATTAATGGCTTACCAAAGGGCACAAGCACATTGACTTGGTTTTGAACCAAGGACCTCTCGGTTATCAAACCACTGCTCTACCACTGAGCCTATGCAAATCGAGAATTGATTTAGTTTGTTTCATGTGGGGGCCCTATTTATAAGCAATTTGCTTTTTTGTGGTCCTGACCATATATATTTGCTGTGTATTTTGTATATTTTATGTATTCTATTTTCTATTGTATGTTTTGCTTTTATATGTACTGTATACGATTTAATAAATTCAATTAAATTCTAAGATCAATTCCATGTAGCTAATGTATTCTGAGATGTATGAGTTGTATGGACCAGTTCATGACCCCTAAATATCAACAGATCTTTTAAACATGGAGAAGACCTACTCTGAGCATTTTAGAATGATCAGTGCAAAAGTGATGGAAGTGCTTCATGAATACCTTTTGTTTGCCCTCTTGAGAAGAATACTTCCGCCCGAGTATCATAGCATGTACTGCCAGTACATAAATAAATACCCATTACATAATTCTCATGAGCACAAATCCAGTATTTGTCTCAACGTTTTTTAATATTTTGTACAGATCACCTTTATTCTGCCATGGGCAGGTTGTATCTCTGATCTGGCTTTTTACCATAACTTAGCCTAAGGGACATAACAAAGCACTCAAGCATTCAATACCTGATCCCCTTTACTCCAGAATTCCAGGTCACCCAGGTGGTCAGTTTGATCCATTCCGACGTCCATGACGACTCCGTTCTAAGGACCATCGGTCACCTATCCTCAACGGTCATCCATGTATCAGCCAACATGTCCATAGCCCCGCTGGACAGGGAACCCATGGGATACTGTGACATCCAACACAAGAGAGCATCAGGGAAAGTATTACAAAAGGTGGGTAGAAACTGCTTTAGTGACCACCTGTCTACAAAGGCCACATTTTTAGTTTCCCTCGAAAATGGTTTCTCATTGAAACATGTACTAAAGGAACCTGTCTACAAAGACCACCTGTCTATAAGGACCACTTATGTTTCCCTTGGGTGGTCGCTATAGACAGGTTTGACTGTATTTAGTTTGTGGGCACAAACCCTTGTCATCAGGGAAAGTATTACAAAAGGTGGGTGGAATGCTCCCCAGGGAGTGGAAAATGTGCTATTCACTAACACTAGCCCCTAGGGATTAAGCAAATGTTGATTTCCAGTTCGGTGTTAGTGTTGTACCCGCACACAGTCAACGCACGAACGACGCCAATTTATTGTCTGATGATCAAATAAAAATATGTTAAACAGGTAATTCATATATTCTTTCGTGTGAAATTAGTTATTCTCTAAGACCAGAGAAATAGGTGTACATTTATTCTGTACTTTTCATGATATCTTTAGTTTTGATGAACTATTTTTAAATCATTGTCGTAAAATCAAGTATGTGGTGACGTCATGGCTGGTGTTAAGCTATCGATTTTGATATCGGTATCGGGCTCTTAATTTCATCAACAAATTCTCCGCTCGATTTAAGAGCTCTTGACTGCTCTAAACACTAACACTAACACTAACACCAAACTTGAAATCACTCATTGTGTGCGGGTAAGCCTAAATCCGGGGTAATAATATATCTGTAAAGCGCTTAGGCACATCGTTGTATCAATGTATTGGGCGCTATATAAAGGCGGAATATTATTATTATTATCAATTTTAAGTTTGCAGGCACAAACCCTTGTCAGCCTTAGTACGTAACAGAGGGTCTGAACTCTAAGACTGAGCAGACAGCACGGTCTACTGCAGCCCATAGGCTGTGTACTCTGACAGAGGTAGGCTCTGCCCATGACTGTTGGTATTGTAGGACTTTCTTGCGACGACTCCCGATGACCCTCGATTTGCCCAAATTTTCTGTCTTGTCATGGCACAACTGCGTCGTGGGTTTGTTGTGACCAGGCCTTAAAGGCCGTCATTCAGTAATAGCCTGATTAAAATATCCCATGACCCCATTTTTTTGCAGCATTTCCAATTTGAATAGTAACTAGTGATACAGTCAAACCCGCTATAGCGACCACCTGTATAGAAAGACCACCTTTCCATAAAGACCACATTTTTAATTTCTCTTGAAAATCGGCTCTCATTGAAACCTGTAGTAAAGGAACCTGTGCCTAAAGACCACCTGGATATAAGGACCACTTTTCTTGTCTCCCTTGAGCGGTCTTTATATACAGGTTTCACTGTATCAGAACTATTTGGTGTAAAGAATAATAATAATAATAATAAAGATAGATTTATTGAGCGCATAATAAACCAAAGTTTCTCTATGCGCTTTACAAAGTAAAAAACAAGCAAGTACAAGTATATTTAAATAGTTACAAATTAAGAACGAAATATAAAGAATGCTGAATGATTTGATGATTTTTTGTTATTTTTTTTTCAGAGAGAAGGATATAGCATAGGAGAAAACTATCAAGTCATCACGTTCCTTGGCTTACCAAGTACTAATACTACATCAGAGCCAGAGCATCAGGTAAACAGTTGGGCATATTTTTGGAAAAATCATTATGAGCAAAATTAAAGGTAAAGACCAGTATTGGAAACGCCCCAATTTCAAAAAATGAAATGGAAGCTCTTATTACCAATCATGTGAAAGAGTATGTTTTGACTAATACATGATGATAACAATTTTGCCGGGAAACCGCCCACTAATTGATATATTTGGTAAATTAGTTTATCTATTGGTGTGTGAGAGATAAATGCATGTGTCGTGCGTGCGTAGTCCCATATACATCTTTCTGTGTACAGTGCTTGTAACTTTCCCAAGACTTGGCCAAATTTCTTATCATTTTAATGATTCCAGAAACTTGCAATACACACAAATTCTTATATGCTAGATGATCAACCTTTTCTCGTCGATTCCACACCGTTTCTTTCACAATGCAATCGCATGACCAGAACTCATCTTCATCTTTAAGCATATTTTTTGGAAAATCTTTATGAGCAAAATTAAGCTACGTTTCTTCAAATTGGCAACATTGATATGTTTTTTTGTTAAAAGTGGCAATATTATTTGAATACGTTATATCTGATATGAAACTATATGATTAGAATAGATATTGTATAAGGCTGAAAAGGTTTGGTTTTAAATACATGGGACAATCTTGATGCAATCTTTAACTGTCTGTTTCTAATTTAAAGGTTTTTTATTTGTTTTCATATGAATATTATCATGAAATAAATGCACTTCATATTGCAACAAAGGAGGAATAAGAAAAAAAAAGAAGATTTTTGTTGATTTGACTAATGCCTACTTTAGGATTTGAAGTATTTTTTATCAAATAAACCAAGATCCAAAATAAAAAAGGCACCTGTTTATTGTTGGTTAATGCAACCTGTACCAGGGCAGACAATGGGTCTGTTGAAAAGAAGAAAAAAGAAAATCTATGTGCTTTGAATAGCTTTGAAAGTGTTGCTGAATAAGGGAGTTTACAGAAAGCACACGGTACAAATGCCCCCAAATATCCACAGATCTTTTACACATGGAGAAGTTCCACTTTAAGCATATTAGAATAATAACTGCCAAAGTCTTAGATGTGCTTCATGAATACCTTTTGTTTGCCCTCTTGAAAAGAATACTTCCACCTGCATATCATAGAATGTACCGTTGGTGCATTTAATTAATAATGTTACATAACTTTCATGAGCGCATATCCAGTATTCATCTCCGTGGGTTTGACCTTTTTGGTACAAATGACCTTTATCTGCCCATGCGCAGATTGTATCTGTAAACTCCCTTATTGGAAAAGACAAGCACTACTCAGTAAATTGTTTTCAGTAAGTGTTTTAGAAGTTCCCTCATGATAACCTGTTCCTCTGTACAATTTCTTGAATAATGTTTTTATTATCCATTTTGTCTCTTTGACCTACAGCCTGACCCAACGGCTAATTTGACCTTTAACTTGACCTTGAGTGAATCAGAGAAGAAAGCCCGAGAGAATGTCGTCTTACCTTTCACCAAAGCGTCCAACAAGTGAGTACTTTTGCAACATCAAAGACATATGCTGAGCCGTTTCAGTGTGGAAAAAATAGCAATGAAAACAGACATACTGAAGCTTTTTGTCTTGCCCTCATCGGAATGAAATCACAAGATTGAATAGAAAGCCGAAACCATACAATATAAGTGGAAGCTAAAGGAACTATCGCATGCTGTAAACCGTGTATGTGCAGTTCACTGGCCCTACTCTATGTCGACAGAAACTCAAAACTAGTGGATTGTAAAAGTGAAGTCCATTTTGAATGTTTTGATGACTTCCATTTTCGGGTTAAAGACATCGTTTAACAATGTTCAATCTGAGATACACGGCCCTACGTGTTATCAGTGTCTGTGATACGGTGTAATATTGAAGCCCTAACAAAATTGCACTTCAAAATGATCAAGAAGTGCCTCAAAAAATGTAAAAATCTTGGAGTGACCGGTTTTACCATACTTGTTTTCCCCAATAGACTAGTGTTATGAAATTTGTAATTCCAATCATAAATATCGTGATAATCAGACAGGCGATCAGCTTGTAAAAATCATGGGGTTATCATTGCAGCATGAGCTAAATCCAGAATTTTGTTTCAGAATCTGAGACAAAGTTACCGGATCCCTTTAACAGCCAAGTGGTGTGAAATCCCTATGTAAAACCCGCAATTACATATCTTAACCAATGTGCCAATTTGCGCATTTACCCGCATGTCATAATTGTTTATTTTATATCATTTTATTTCATTCATTTTCCACATTAAAAACCAAAATATATACAAGGTTAGAAAATACATTGTACAGATTTGACCATAAAACATCCATATTGAGTATAGGATATAGTTGGCTGTAGGCTCGCAGAGTGTAAGCTTTTGAAAATACTACTGAAAATGTTATAGAGGCTATTTTCCTACAGATGAAAAGGTATGAGTCCAAAATGCTGAATTTATATGAAAATATAGTTAATTTTCTTCGAGAGTGCTATTAAAATTGGTATTTGACCTTTGCATCACACAGCTCAACAACAGGATCAGGTCAAATCTTCTATGAACCTGACCAGGCCGATGATTACGACGACGAAGATCCAGACGATGATCTCGACATCTAGCTCAACGACCTTGGCCTTTCTTACCTTGATGGTCCTTCCAGAAGAGTAGTTGCAATTCCTGCCAAGTTTTTCTTCTCTGAAAAGGGTATTTGTTTGAGTTTTTTTTAAACAACTGCAGAACACCACACACTAACCCTAACTGTAATCCTGATCCTATGGTCCAAATCTAATTCTAATCCTATCCCTAAACCTAAAAATAATAATAATAGTAATATTGAAAATAATAACATTCTGGTTTCTCTATTACCCTGTATGCTTAATACATCTCATATGATTCTGAGCGCTCCTACATGTAAACCTAACCTTATCCCCAACCCTAAAGCATTTTGTGGGGGTTCTGCAGTTGTGAGTTGATTATATTTTTAACTCTTATCGTGCCATAATGAATACAGCCCAGAGCCACAGGGCTAATCCCCATTGTGCCAAGCCACAAACCCCCCCAGTGCCAAGTTCATTTTGAGATAATCTGATGGTGCGATCTATAGCGTGTGGGAAGCACTCGGCACAGTACAATGGGCATGAACAATAACTGCTATTACGAATGTGAGCAAGCATGCATGAAGCAACGAAAGCGGTAGCTCGCTTGCATGAATTAAGCAGACAATCGATAGCGCGTTCGCGTGGACAAAGCACTATAACGGTAGTGTGCATGCAGCCTTGTGGCAGGATATGAGTTAAAGCATGTTTGTGTGAATGTTACTCAGGTTAGGGAGAGATATGCCCCTGTTTTTTACAGTGACAATATTTGTATAAATGTTGATGAACCACTATTCTTGAGATCATGCGACTTTGTTCTTCCATATCTTACCAAACAAATGCAATCTTGGTAAATGTTTTCTTGCAATTTCATTGTTTTTGTTGTCCATATAAGATATGGAAATTCTGCCTACTGAGTTTGTACATACATGTATTGTGAATACCTTGAATTGTAATTGATTACCATTACCTTTCTTGTTTGTACCTTTTCTCTTGCACTTTTGTATATATGTATCATGTATTTCATCTATTGCACAAGCTGCGCCTTGAGCATTTGACTGTCAAGTGGATTTGGCGCCTTATAAATATTATGTATTATTATTATTATTATTATTTAAGGACTAGCATAAATAAACACAAGAACTGACATTTACATGTACATGTAATAATCTTTTTTTTAATTCATCAAAAAGAGAAAAAGAAATTCCCTAAGAAAAAATATATATCACTGATTGATAAATTTCTGTCAATACATGAACTCAGATATAGATAATGGTATCATAGGAAAAAATGCGCTACACAATCTCAACTATGGTGTGCATAAATGGGCAACCTGAAGAAAGTGTCCCTACAGAAAATAACATCCACCTTGCATTTCAAAGGAGTGAAATTATATGTGTCAAAAGCATATACATGTTTATAAATATATGTAATTTAGAAACTTTGATTGTTTTTTCAAATGTTCTCGATTTGCAAAGTATCATGGTGCAAATAAGTAAATCACAACACTGCATTTTTGGAAATTGTGAAAGTTTTTCGTTTTTTTATCTTACTTGAAATGATCAATGAAGGTGTGAGAAAAAATTAATAAGGAATTATCCACTGTGAAATTAAATTGGTTCTATTTTTGTTACATTGTATTAACTTGAGAAGCAACTGAGTAAAAGTTGAAGTAAATCCAATGTAGAATCAAGTTATTATCTTTTTAAAGTTGTAAATTAGTCGGAGATAAATTGGTAACTTTGTGCCTATATGGTATACCTTTTTTGAGCTTCTCTTTCATTTGCTTTGTAAGAAGGTACAAGAGCTGACCTCTGATCTCATCTAGGCGGATGCTGAAGATCAGGGGGTGTTTCACAAGATAAGTTGAACTTATCTCTGAGTTGGACTTATCAGTTATGGAAAGCCATTAGCATCTTTAAAAATAGTTTATACAATTTATTTTAAAAGGCATAAAATGTTGATTCAAATCATTCATATTTTCTTCTATCATGTGGGATTTCATTTTCTTGATGTGGAATTTATGAAAAGTCTAAAGTACTTGAATTTTTGCTTTTCAATATATTTTATTTTAATGCTAAAAATGGCTCTCCATAATCTTTAAGTCCAACTTAAGTTAAGTTCGATGTAGAATCTTTGTGAAACACCCCCCAGAAGGCTTAGAGAGGAGCTATAAGGGAAATGAAACATCCAACCCCATCGCATGGGAAAAGTGAATGCTAGATGATGATGGTGATTTCGTATTTTTTTAATCAATTTTTTTAGTAATCTCCATTTTCAGGGTAGTTGATATAAGAAATGGATCTTTTTCATGAAGAGCGTGTGTATATACACATATCTGATAATGTGAGAAATTGACATGTTTGATATTTTTAGTACGGATAAAAAAGGAGCCGTACTGAAAAGTCATGCCCACAGAGTTGCCAATTTGCATATGATAGATTACAGATTTAAAGATTCATAACTTTCCAATAATTTAATCCTCGGACGTCCACTGATCTGCTCCTCTCATCTATCTATATGTATTTGACCAAACCGACTTGACGCTCTAGTGCATTTCTCTTCATAAATTTTTAAAAGTTGTGATTAATCCTGAAACTCAAATCGGCAACTCATCACTTATCAACACTGCAGCTTAGAGACAAAATTCTGGGGCCTGTTTCATAAAACTTGTTATCTATGTTTAATTTCTATGACAAAATTTACTCTCAGCCAATCAGATGCCATGATTTCAGTAGCTTGTAACAGTAGCTTGTAACAGTAGCTTGTAACCCCGCGCTCCCCCCCCCCACTCCGTGAACGGAGGGATACCATGCGTGTTCCCAAACTCTCCGGCTCGTAACAAAAGAAAAAGGTCTACCCGTATTGACTTTATACATCAGACTTTTGCTGAAAGGGGAGGGGGGGGGGGGTGCTGAAAAGGGCTTGTATAACAAAAGAAACTGTCTGGAAGCACTTGGACAAATTTCAATTATGTAGCACAGAAATATGGGTGTATACTGTGAGGTTTTGGACTGATCAAAATGAAAAGAAAGGGGCCCACTCTTGCTGAAAATCACATGCACTACGCATGGAAATCTGTATACGGGACTACACAAACATGTGTCTTGAAAATTTGGCCCACAATTTTCTGTTATAATTCAAATATGAAGACATTTGAAGAGCCATCCTTGTCATGGAAAAAAAATCCTATAATACTCTTCCACACTAACTTTAAATAAAAAGAATGAAATCTTTTTTTTCTTCACTTTTCACAGAACTCACCTATCTCTTAATGATAATTCCATGGTTTTTGGTTTTAAATATACAATTTACCATTGGAATATGATTGCTAATTAAGCCCATTTTAACAAACATGTGGAAATGCGCTATATAAATACATTATTTAATAGTGGCGGATCCGGAGGGCCCGCCCCCCCCCCCCCCCTTGAGAAAAAAAATCATGTAAAATCATGTGATTTTTACCTTTTTTGGGGGGTTAAAAAAAATGTGCTCACTATCCCCCCCCCCCCCCCCCCCCACTGAGCGAATTTTCGGCGGCGCGATTTTGTAATTTTCGGGAGCAAAAAAAAAAGAAGAAAGTTGGGCCCCTTCCCCTAAGAAATCCTGGATCCGCGCCTGTTATTTAATAACATTATTATCATCATCACAAAGGAAATGAGCACTTCATGAAATAATAATTCTTAATGGCTATTTCGCCAAGAAAGGTCAAGAGTGAAATAGAGTGTTAATTGCTTCCGATTTGGAGTATTTGTCGGTCTCTTTCAACAACTCATCACTCTTCAGGAAAGTGTGTCCTTTTTCTTTAATGCAACAAAATGATCAAAAGCTAAGCCTGAGAGAAATCTTGCTGGAGGCTACCGAAAATGTGTTCTGTACCAAATAAAATCACATCTAACAGGTTTAGATAAATCTGAAATATTTCTATTGTTCTGATACTGTCTATTGGCTTGTAGTGTCTCATCATCTAGGCCCCGTCTCTTAAAAAGAATTGTAGTTGGTCAGTATTGATCACAAACCTCCAATTAATCGCAAATTTACGATATCTTTTTGTTTTGTTAGTGTCAATAAATTTGAATTGATCACAACTCTTTTTAAGACAGGGGCCCTGGATGTTTTTTAACCCTTTGAATACTGCGTGTGAGATGAATTGATATTAAACCCTTGCAGCATACATGCTAAAGCTAAATGTAGATTTATCTAATGGGTTTATATGATTTGTATAAATGTTTTATATTTTTTTAATTTTGAGTAAATGTCATGAAGAAGTAGTTATTGCAAAAGTAATTGATTTACCTTTTAACAATTTCAAATAATTATGAAAGTACTTGAACGGTTTATAAGTTTGTCGGGGAGTGTTGGAAAAAACCTCTCTGAAAGACTCGAGAAAAGCAATCAGAAATGAAAAAAAAGCCCACTGTTTTTTTTCATGAGAAGGATTGGAACACTGCATTGGTAATAACGTAATACTGTAAAGTGGTAATTATATGATTGTAGGGCCCTCAGGGAGAATAGTATTAATTCTGATGAGGCTACCCTGCGTAAACAAGATAAATGATTCTCATTATTATTATAATTATTATTATTATTATCACTGCTGTGTCTAAACAACTTGGAACAAGTAACTCTAAAATAAAAGATGTCATACTTCAAATTAAATTCAGTGGTAGATATCCAGGATTGTTTTAAAGGGGGGTGGGGCACAAGTAAAAAGAAATCCTCTGACAATCAATAAATGGAGAGAAAGTATATTTTTTTCAGTTTTTATGCTTTTAAGGTGTGTTTTGGAGTGTAACATTGTGTTGGGAGAGGCTCTAGACTCAAGAGCACACATTTTGGGGCCCTCCAACCGCCCCATGTCTGCCTCAGAATTTCATAATATTGTCACCTGCCTTGCAACCTTGCCTATATCACCTCTTAGGATTGATTTTCTACATATTTTTTATCAAATGTTTGAGCATGTACCGGTAAGGTATTTTCATAGTCTCGTAATATCCTTGTAATGCTGTAAAAAATATAAAAAACTGATTAAAAAGTTGATCATGTATTCTTAAGAATCTTCCAATATTGGAGGGATTGTTTGAACCTGCAAAATAGATTTTTTTTTTTTTTTTTTAAGCAGTTTTTTTTTTTGCGTTGTCTGAAAAAGGCTCATCTTGGCTGAAAGTTTGTCCATTTCCGATTAACAATTTTTTTTTTCCTCATTTAATTTTTTTTTAAATAATGAAACTTTTATACCAAAGTCAATAGATTCACGCACAGTCCTGTCATTTGATTGTATGTATTAGGTCATGTATGTACATAGTTGATCATTACATGTAATTTCTATACATTTTGTTTTTACATTTGAAGGAATGGATGAATAAATGAATGCAATTCATGTATATACTTGTCGTACTTGAGGCTTTAATTGGACATAAAGGATAACAGTTATTGTCTGCTGAGAGGCAGAAGGGTGTAGCAGTTAACACCCTATTGGCTCTCAGCGGAATTTACATTTTCATTGGATAGATCCCGAGATATGCCTGACCTGGCCCATTAAGAAAATGATGTGAAAAAAAGCCTTTTTACGAGGTCGTTGGTCGTTGAAAGAAACGGTGTGGAATTGATCAGATAAAGTTGTTAATCTGGCATATACGTATTGGTGTGTGTACCGCACGGTTTTGGAATCATAGAAATTTAGCCCAGTCTTGGTATAAATTTACAAGCCCTGTACACAAGCAATATGTATATGGGACTACACGAACATGTGGCATAAAAATCTGTCCCGATTTTTATGTTGTGACATGCCATATATAGAGTATTAAGGCATTTGAAGAGCCATGCTTTTCAGGGAACATTTTTTTTTTCTGATGTTCTTCCACACTTGCATAATAAGAATGATAACGCTCACAAATCACCTCTTCCCAGAACTCGACCTTCTTTTTAAAGCCCCATTGCACTAATTTGGCCAGGAGGGACTTATACTGTTTTCACACTGGTAAAAATTTGCTTAACCCCGTATGGTCACTGATAGGTGGATATCTCATCAAATCAGCTCTCAATTAACATAAGAAAAAGAAGATCATGGGTGACCAATGGTCACCGATTGGGCACTGTTTGCTATATAGAGGGCGCACGTAGCTACAAGTAGTGTAGCGGGGCTTTAAAAGACCGTTACTGTCATTGACAATACATACAGTGTAGCTCTTACGGCCTACTTGCGGCAAGCCGACAAGTACATTTTTTTGCATGAAAATATTTCTTTCCTCGACAGAGTTATATCCTAAGAGGGTCGGCGTGATTCCTTAAATCATGTTCCTTGGAAACATCAATGTCAGGAAACAAAACATATCTTGCTCTCTCTCTCTCTCTCTTTCTCTTTCTCTATCTCTCTCTCTCTCTCTCTTTCTCTCTCTCTCTCTCTCCCTGCAATAATTCAACAACAACAACAACAACAAATCCGAAATTTGTTTTTCTCTCTCGATCTTTCTCTCCCTCTCTCTCCTCTTTCACTCCCCTCTCTCCCCTCAGTGCTATCCAGTATCTAGCAGAAAATTAATTTCTCAAAGCTTCTTGAGACGTACCACCGCTCATTAAAGCTACATCAGAAGGAATCTTAACAGCAACTCGCCCGAGAGTATCTTCAAGATGAGATGAGCACTGGTGGTCAGAGCGATTTGACTTAATTTAATTTAATATGATCATAATGTGCAAATTAGCTCACTTTAGAACATAACCACTGAACCCTGAAGAAGTGACCGAGGATTACAGAATCTACCTCTCCTCGTACCATGATGATGATCAGGCCCTATTGTGCAATTTAGGGAAAGCATCCTCACCAATCAGTACCACCACTTCAAGATAATCATCAAGAGACTTTAGATCATTAGCACAGATTATATAGGATCATTATAGGATTATTGCCATGGCCATGACTGTTACATCTCACACTAACCATTATTTGAAGTGGATTTTGAAAACAATGGAACATAAGGAGAAGTCCAATAATTGATGGGAGCGTTAGTCGATATATGATACGGATTCGGGTGAACTCCCATCGGGAGTAATTATAACCGAACTAAGCTCCCATAAGTCTTAAAGGCATCGTTTAAGAATGTTTAATCTGAGATGCATGGCCCTACGTGTTATCAGTGTCTGTGATATGGTGTAATATTGAAGCCCTACAAAAAAGTGCGCTTCAAAATGAACATTAAGTCGTGCCTTAAACAAGTACAAATTTGAGGGACAGGTTTTACCATATTCATTTTCCCCTATAGACTGTAGTGTTATAAAAAAACCGTTAGGAAAACGAAAAAATAAAATTTCGATTTTCAATCATAAATATCTTGATAATCAGACAGGCGACCGGCTTGTAAAATTCATGGGATTCCTGACTGACCTAAAGGTTTATAATTATGATTGCAGCATGAGCTAAATCCAGGATTTTGTTTCAGAATCTGAGGTAATGTTACAAAACACTGAACTACAAAAAACATGAAGATGAAATCACTGTCGTGTAACCGTGGAATACCGGCTATAACCCTGAACCAAGCTTTGAATTGAATTGAATTTATTTATTCACGGTAAAACTCACATCAGTCTCAAAAGACTGCCTTTCAGCAAGTCCGTGAAAAGCCCAAAACAGATCATATATACTCAAAATTTAGTATAAATACACAGGAAAAACTACTTAAAGATGACATATGTGTATATAAAACAAATTTAAATAAAAAGCTAGTGCATCAAATAAAAATAACAAGCATCAAGATATATGTCATAAAAAGTTTCATATGAATAAATTAGGAAGAACAAAATCAAGTAAGAAGCTATCATATTAAATGAAAATAACTGTGCTGCAACATAGTTTTGAATATCTGTCGGTAAATTATTCATGTTAGGCAGAAAACGGTTAAATTCTGATTGGAGTATATTAAAATGTCCTCTTGTTTGGCTAAATGCAAGGAAGGAGTTATGAAAAACGCTGTGTTTCATTTTGTTTCCGCTCTTACCTTTCCCAGCTGAAAAGTATTGAAGAGCCGGTGCAAGAGTCATCTCCATGTGTGGCGGGTACCTCCCCCCCCCCCCCCCCAACAAAAGAAAAACACATCTTTACCATCTTCAGTACTCCCCTCTCATTTTAAAAAATTTGCCTCCTCTACTAGAATGAAAGGAAAGTTTAGTATTTACTAACGAAGCAATAAACGTGATAGAGATATTATCAGTCGATGTGAAAAAATGAAGATAAAAACATGGTCCATGATAAAAAATATGGGGCCTGTCACCACGACATGAGTCCAGTTGGTCAAAAATTTTATTCCTGTTTTTAAGTATTATATGAATCTACATTAAGTAAGCTTTAAATTAAGGGGTCACACATTAAAATTGATAAATTATATCCAGAAATATGAACAAAAACCTAATTGGACTTTATAAACAATGGGATTACCCAGTTTTTAGATAATTAGGTGTAAAGTTAATGATGTGTAACATAGCCTATATTATTTGCCAAAAAATGTTAGAAGGAGATATTTTCGTGACCTAAGCTCTGGGGACATAAACTACAAGACATTAATAAGTCGATTTTTGGAAAAATCTTAAATGTGGTAGGTGGGTCAATTTTCAGTACATACACACTATACAGTGCGTCCCAGAAAAAACGAAACCTAGAAGTATCGATGTTTTATCATAACTTAATCACAATCATAATTAATGAATGATACATATTTGGAAAGCTTAGAGTCTCCTCTTTCAGTTGATGCCACTCAGATGATACATATTTCACGCATGAGTGATTAAAAGCAATTTGAAGGAAGGAAACCAAAAAGACATTTGGCGGGCGGTATCTGAATTTCGAAGAAAAATTCACATTTCCAGAAAGTTGAGTTTCTGCCCTTTCATATGACACCTCGGTGTCTACCTGCGCGCCAATCAGGAAAAATGAGCGAAAAATAACAAAGTTCTATTTGTTTAAAGGCCCACTGCACTACTGGTAGCCTGCCATCCGTTTTTGCTTTTGATATCCGCAGCTATGGGCCTTCGGTGTCTACCTGCGCGCCAATCAGGAAAAATGAGCGAAAAATAACAAAGTTCTATTTGTTTAAAGGCCCAATGCACTACTGGTAGCTACTTGCGCCCTCTATGTAAGTGTAACAAACAATGCCTAATCAGTGACCATTGGTCCCCCATAGTCCTCTTTTTCTTATGTTAACTGAGAGCTGAGTTGATGAGATAACCACCTGTCCAGTGACCTTGCAGAGCGGTCTAATCCCTCCTGTAAACTACGGCAGATAAGCTTTAAAGTAGCCCTTACATTTCAATAATTTTAACAAACGAATTCGTTTTCACTAGTTGCCTGCCGTAGCAAAAAGCAGATTTGACAAAAGACTTAACTCCGTTTCGTTGACAATCAGCCATGCATGAAGACTCTCGTCTACGGCTGATTGTCAACGAAACGGAGTTAAGTCTTTTGTAAATTTCGTTTATTGATACGGCAGGCAGCCAGTGAAAACGAATTCGTTTAATCAAATTATGGAAATGCAAGCACTTCTTTAAACAAACAGAACTTTGTCATTCCTCGCTCATTTTTCCTGATTGAGGTGTCATATGAAAGGGCAGAAACTCAACTTTCTAGAAATGTGAATTTTTCTTCGAAATTCAGATACCGCCCGCCAAATGTCTTTTTGGTTTCCTTCCTTCAAATTGCTTTTAATCACTCATGCGCGAAATATGCATCATCTGAGTAGCATCACATGAAAGAGGAGACTCTACGCTTTCCAAATATGTATCATTCATTAATTATAGTTGTGATTAAGTTATGATAGAACATCGATACTTCTCGGTTTCGTTTTTTCTGGGACGCACTGTATATCGGTATTACTACGATTGAGCCTAATGCGACACTGGACTCATTTCGTGGTGACTGGCCCCATATGTTTGTGACTTGCCCCAAACAGACGATATGAAACGTGTATCTTCCCCCATTCGATATTTTTCCTTCTCTCTCTCTTTGTTCTATGTCTCTCTGCCGTATTTATCTCTCTCTCCCCCACCCTCTTTCATTTCCGTTCTACCGCTCCTTCTCTCCCCCTCTCCCACTTCGAATTCTCTCCTAGAAGGCCTAGCTCTTCCTCTCTTTCTTCCTCCCATTCCCCTTTCCTATTCGTTCTATTTCTTTATCACTTTCTTATTCCACTCTCTCTCCTTCCATTTAGCTTGGCACCTCCTCTTTCTCCGTCCTTTCTCTTCTCTCTTTATACCTTTTTCCTCACCCTTTGCTCTTTAAAGCTTTCTTTCCCTTGCCACCCACCCTCTTCCTCTCTCCAAGCCCCCAGTCTTCCCTGAAGCCACACCCCCCTTCCTTCTCCCAAACTCTCTATTGAACAACAAATTTTACATTGTGAATTTTACATCAGAAGCGCAATTTGATTGATTTTACATTTTCAACAACTTAAATTGTATCCTTATCGCACTTCAAAATGCTCAAGGGGTTACAATTTTACAATACTTGTTTAGGATTACAATTTTTTTTAAATGACCGTTTAGGGTGTGAGTTAGAGTAAAAAAACGAGATATCCTCATTTAGGGTGTATTTTGGTTTCAGAAGAAATCCTCGTTTAAGAAGGTGTCTGGAAAACCAGTGGTCACGCATGCTTACACTATTTCTACATGACTGAGACCCCCCGGGGTACATTGAACAGGCTTCTCGGCTTATATGCTCATGCGCAGCCTAGCTATACAGTTACGTCATGACTAGTTTCAATGACACGTACTTGTAATACAAAAAAAATCGGGTATATCAAAGCAGATAATGGACGGACAAGACTCTCACAAACTAGAGTGGTTTTCTAATAGCTATTAATTACAAGGCGGCGTTATTATACTTCGTCCAAAGAGGAATACTTTGATTTTTGCTATAATATCCATCAGTCGTTGAGGTGGCGAGTATAAAGTAACCAGCGAGAGAGCCCGATGCCTTAATTTCGATCTTGTTGGAACACAAGATGGAGCATTACGGTGGCGTCTTGGTGGCTTTTCACGTCGTGCTGATGGCGGTGGGTATACCGGGAAACCTCCTTGTTGTTCTCGTCACGGCGAGTCGCACTCCTAAAAAGAGCGTTCACGTTTTCGTCATCGCTCTCGCCGTCGCCGACCTCCTTGCCTGCTGTCTCATGCCGTTCAGTATCCATTACTGGCTGACCGTCAACAACCAACACTCCACCATCTTGTGCAAAATCCATATCTTCACCAGCTTCGTCAGTGTTTTTACCTCCATGTTCCTCACCAACGCTGTGGCCTTTGATCGCTACTTCGCAGTTTGCTATCCTCTGAAGACAATCTTCAACTTACCACGATCTTGCAAGGTGTGTGTGGGATGTTTTGTGAGTGCCTTTGTCTGTAGCCTGCCATCCGTTTTTGCTTTTGATATCCGCAGCTATGGGCCTTCGGTGTCTACCTGCGCGCCAACGGCCAACCAGTGGCTCATAGAAGGCATCTTCGGCATAATTGTCTTCGCCTTTTTGCTGTCCACTGTTATACTAATCATACTCTACCTGCAAATGTGCATCATGATTCGGCGCCAGGCCCATTTCAGGGCCCGTGTGGCACCTACCCCGAATCCTGAACCCATGCAGGAATCAGCCTCTACAAATAATATCAAAACTATATCTGATAAGGTTCCCGTTGCGAGCACCTCGACCAACAGACCCAGCGAGGACTACAAGGTTCCAGAATCATCTTCCAAGCATCGTGGTTCACACTTAGCAGTCCCTGTTACACATGCACCGTCCCAGAGTTCGTACAAATCTGAACGCACCCTTCGGCCGCTCGCTGAGAAAATGGACCGACAGAACCGCAAAGCTGTTGTTGCTAGGGCTGTGGCAAATGGAATGAAGAGTAAGACAACGAAGATGCTGATTCTGTCTACGGTCGTCTTTATCGCGTCCTGGCTACCGAACATCATCATCAGAGCCATTCCTTGGACACAATACCGAGAATTTTTCCAATCCCATCCTGCCGCACAAATCACAAAACGAAGTTTTGAATTCCTGTTCCTCATTAATCACGCAGTCAATCCTTTCGTTTACAATTTAGTCAACAAACGCTTTCGAAGGCTCTGTGCAAAGAAAATCAACACACTTCGAAGAAAATTCACTAATTACATTGGTTGAGGAGTACCATTTAAATTTGCAAGGAAATTCATTGAGACATATTTTAAACATGATGTATTACTGTACCGTGTGTAGTTTGTGTATTTAAACTTTGTTAAATTTCCTCTGTATTGGTAACCTTTAGTTAGTATACAGGGCCTCTCAGTGAAACAGCTAAGTCCACTCCAAACATATCTTACTTTCAATAGATACAGAAAAACAGGAGAAACTAGAACCAAGGCTCTTGCCTTTTTGTAAATATTATGTTATATCATTCTTCATCTTTTATTTAGTGTAAAATACCAAAGCTTTGTATATAAGCACAGAACAGTTTTACCCTAGATGTAGAATAGTTTGTAGCTTAACTATGTATTCAATAGTTATTCATATTTATTCATTACATTCTCATTTTACTGCTGTGATACTTTTGTGTGTTAGTGGTATTATAGACACGATTAGCATTAAATGTTATTTTCTGGTCCCATTTATCCTGTCAATGTTAATCATTCACATTTTATTGTTATATTGACGTACTTTTTGTTTTTGATAATAAACTTCAAACTCAAACTAACAGATTAAAAAAAACTCAAACTCAGAGCAAAACAAGTTTAAGGAAAATCGGATCACTTAAATATTATTAAGTTATGATTTCCTTTAGATTATGAAAAACTAAGGAATTGGTTTTTTAACAAAAGACAAACATCAAAATCAATATTTACATTTAGACATGCTTCATCGTTTCCATTAATTTTTCAAAGAAGGGAATGTTCAATTCACATTAAAAAAAACATGAAATAAATGTTCTTTACAGTTACATGTTTCACATATAACGGAATTACCAAATCCCCATCAAAAAAAGGCATTCTTTTTACAGGAATCAAATTATAAATTGTCTTAAAATTAAATTGTTACGATTTATTTTCCTTTACATTCATCAAATTTCTTTGGAAGATCTTTTTCCAGTTTAAATGATAATCAATTAAGATTGTCCGGTATGATGGACTTTCATTTCCTATGTCATTCCTTGCTAGACTATGATAAAATCACCTACTTGACATGCATTTCAATTGTTTTTCTTTTCTACCAATTGGTATAGTTCGAGTTTCTAACAAAATAAATTCTTTTAAGTTATCAGTCCAAACTTTTGGTATTGCATTTCTCAATTTAGAAAAACAAAAAAGTGCTGTCGCTTTCGTTTTTTATTATTTTCAATGGTTGTTTTCAATTTTGTCATGGAAATAAAGTTTCCTTTAATATAAATATCTTTTACAAAGATTATGTTACTTAGGTACCACTTTTTATGCGTAATATATTTATTATACCATAAAATATGTGCATCAAAATGTATATAATCCTGTTTCATGAATTCTTAATAAGAGTTGGTAATTTGCGGACAAATTTATCATGTATCGATCAATAGTACAATTCAAAAGTAAATTGAGACCTCCTAAAGGTTGGAAATATAACATTGCAAAGTCTTTCCAATAACTTTCTGTGTCATCAACTATTCTCCCAAGCCATTTCAATCTGAAACTATGTATTAACCTGTTAAAATCATTCATTCTTATTCCACCATCAGTATAATCTCTAGCTATCGTTTTTCTTTTCAGTTTGTCAACTTTTGAATTCCATACAAATTTGTATATAATCTTTTCTATTTCTTTTACAATAAAATTTGGTACTGAACAAAACATAATCAGATGAACTATTTGACTAATAAGCAATGTCTTAATTATGAGAACTCTTTCTATAAATGTAAGGTTTCTCTTCCGCCAATTATTTACTATTCTCTGTCTGATTACCAGTATTTCCAAAGGAAATCCCTTTAATCCTGTCATTCTTTCTTATTCTATCTGCCATAGTTTCTACTGCTAACTAAACAACGTGGCCGAAAGCGGGCAGCCTTGTCTTATTCTTCTCCTTATCTCAAAATTTCTCGTTCTCCATCCATTAACAAGTATTGAGCTTTCAACTTTTTCATACATTAACTTAATCCAGCAACGGAAATCTTCCCCAAAATTGAAATTAGTCAGACAATCTTCAATAAATTGAAATTCTACAGTATCGAATGCTTTCTGAAAATCGATCAGCATTAGTGTGAAAACATATACCTGGGCTGAATAACTGGAAAAATATAAACATTTGAGAGGGAGACTAGCATCATAAAACATAGTCATTTATGACATGAAATGGTACATTATGTACATGTATATATATATATAAATAATTCATAAAATATTGTGTGGCAAAAATAGTCAACTATGACTGATTGCCAAATAAAATCTAATCAAGAAAGAAAGAGGACGATTTGATATTGTAGCAGACTTTGCACGTTAACCCTATAGGTATAATACACGACAACGAACCGGATTTCCCTTAGGCTTTGCCGGCCCCTCCTTGAGGTGAAAAGTGGTGATGAATTGACAACTTCTAACCCTCATTTAACAAATGCACAAACATATAACACAATTTCATTTAATTCTTTAGGAAGATAAACCTTTGACTACCTTCCTAGCTATTTCGGAAATTTCGAAAGGCGACGGACGTTTTGCCGCCACAAAATTATCAACACGCTGTACATTTGCCGACGGACGCGACTGATAATTCCGACTGTCCGCGGAGTCGTCAGCGACAATTCTCGCTACCCCAAATAGCGATTCTGCCGAGATCCGGGGAAAATCCTGAAAACGCGCATTGCATTATGGGATAGCTTTTCGACATTACAGCTTCCTGTGCAGGCGTTCGTGATCACAACCCTCTCTTTCACGGTAGAGTTTAACGGCCTTTGGTGCTAAAGTCACTAATTCTGCCCGAAGCTTTCCATTGCATATTATAATCTGTACAAATTAAACTGATTGGCATCGATTTTAGCGTGCGTGAAAACTCTGCACAGCGAACACAGGCGCTAGCGCCAGCGGGATGGGACTCTATACCGGAAGTTGTAGTGACGACCCGAGAGAGTGAAAATTACCTCGTCTCGCGAATTTCGAGATTTTCGTACCTATTTAGGGTAGCGAGAATTGAAGGCAACACACGATGATTGGCGGGAAATTCAATATTGCAATTCGCAGCTTAACGTGGCTTGCGGTACCCCCTATTCGTCATAGTGTGAGCCGGTGTGTCAGCGATAATTGACCGGCAAGAGCTAATTGACCGGCCAGGGATAATTGGCAGTGACGTCAGTTGGGCAGATATGCCTATAAAAATCCAGGGATAATTGGCAGCGCTCATGGGATTTTTGTCAACGTCATTGCATTGATATCAATAATGCACCCTGGCGCGCTCTCAAATCGAACATACATTATACGTACGTACGGGTGTACGAGTGTGTGACATGATAGCGTTATATACGTGAGCGGCCGTTATGTTGCACGATGTGAATTGTCTCCGTTCAAGGCTTCTCAGGAAATTAATTCATATTTTTGTTTAATACAGTGAGCATTTTTTTGGTTTATTTGAGTAAATTGCACTTATCCTCCACGGCTTTACTTGTATGTTGTCATTTTCCATATTGTTTCGAGTGAGATCCTTGAGGGCCGAGTGTGGAGAAGGGTTCCATGTGAACAGCCGTTGCACATGGGTCAGTCGATCCTAATCGATCCTAATCGCCCGGATCGGGTCACGCCCCTTGGGCGAAACGGAATCGGGTCAATATTCCCGGACCCGAAGGCGGAGCCCGCCGTCCGTGAGGCGGCCGAACGCTGCGAAGCGAACGAGCCCGGAGACGCTGGCCGGGGCCCCGAGAAGAGTTGTCTTTTCTTGTTAATACCGAATTCAACAAATGATGAAGACAACACTTTTCATATTTCGTATTATTGATTGATTTATGTAAGTACCAGTATCAAAGTTTTGAGGTTGGAGGGTGTCCCCTGATGATGGGCCCACATACATGATATATATATACTGTAACTTATGAAACAAATTAGCTCTAAAACAAACAAAAAATAAACATATTCGTCACGCTTTATATTACCCAACTTAAGCTTATTCTATATCATTCACCGAATGATTTTTATGAGCAAATAATCCACATTGAAAATCGATTCACAAGGTAGACACTACACTGTTAGAACGGTGTTTAAAATATCACTGTTTAAATGAATGTTGTTTAAAAACGTAAACAACGTTGTTCAAAATCGAAAAATCAGTGCTCAATTGGCCTGAAACAACTATCTATTAAAAAACCAAAAAATTTAATTAAACAGAGTTGTTTAAAAAGTCCCGGGGGCGTCGTTGATATTTTCTCGATACGCGATAGCAATTTGCGCACACACATGCGATATGCACAAAGTCAAAGTACGTACATAATACATGCATGTAAGCATGCAGTGCTAGTGTGCAGTGCAAGTGCTAGTGCAGTGCAGACGAAAATGGCGGAACAAGGGCAAGGCGACGACTTGGTTCTTCTCGGCTTCGCCGATGGGGTTTAGGTGAAGTTATAGAGACAAATAATAATGTTGTCTGTCACTGCCATGAATATGACGAACAAATGTTGAAGTAAATTGGCAACAAGCTCTGCATGTTACAGTGTATAAATCGTTGTGATTATTGCAGGAGTGGTTCCAGTAGGTAATTTCACAAATTCAAACAACCAGATAATAACCATTAAACAGTTCTGTTTAAAATTTAAGCAACTCCTTTTAAACAACCCAGTTGTGCAGTAATACTGAGTAAACAACGGTTGCTTAGTAATTTAAACATTATTGTTTAAAATTTAAACAACTTGCTTTAAACAACCGACTTGTGCAATTGTATTACTAAACAACTGTTGTTTAAAAGGTTTCCTAATTTTTAAACAACTAAGTGTTCAAAATGTAAACAACCTTAATTTGTTTAATTTTTAAACAACAGTTGAGCGATTCACCGGTTAACTTGGGGTTGTTTAAAATTTTAAACAACTTGTTTTATTTTTTTCTAACAGTGTAATCCCTGTGCCTGGAAATTTATCCCTAGAGGTGCGCCAGTGGTAATTGTCTAACGGAGCATTGTGGACAGATTTCCCTTGATTTATCTAGGGATAATTGGCACCGGACACGTGGAAAATAGTATCACACCGGCCTTTACATTCGCTCTAACTCACGTTTTCCTTGGTCGATTTCTCTGGTTAAAATGGCTATGTCTTGAGGAAAGAGCTATCCGAGCACGGGAAAGGCATTTGATAACCAATAGAAAGTTGTATTTGTCATATGTTGTGAATTCTGTATTTTATATGTCTTCACTGATCATGACCTATATTTTTTGCGGTGCCACGCATGACTTCTAAGCTCGATGCCTGCATATTTTTTAATAGAGAACTTAGGGAAACAGATGCTGTTGGGTAACATTTCGTAATATTTGGAATGCCAGAGTGGAACTGTGCATTGAGAAGGACAGCTGTTGATGGATACGATGGCTGGAGAGGGTTACATTTCTTTATGTTAAGCCAAGTTAATCTTGAATATTTTTCCCACGGGAAATTCTTTCGAGACGGCATCTCCCTTCATTACAGCAGGGACGTGATAGAGAAGGACTGGAATCAAGCCGCTCTCCTTTGACCCCATGCTTCACGCCGCCGAAAAGTTATGCGCTAATCTACAACCGTTGACCAGGTGGTGAGATAAAGGAGCGCATGAAATTTCAGGATTTTGAATTCCTACATCAGAAATGGTATCACAGCAACTGTTCGCTGTCCCTTTCAATGATTTGTCATCAATTGTTAAATGTGTAATGAGTAGAACAAGCGAACACAAACTTGTGTAATTTCATCCTTTTTCCAACTGAGTTACCACTCCTTTCTTTCACCTCCCTGATTACAGCTTCCTGATATTTCCGAAATAGTGCGCAAACATTTTTTTTTTAATATGAAGAGGCTCATATAGATTTTTGTTTTGAATAAAGGAATGATTAAAAGATGACATACAATTTATCTTCTAGGAGGATTATAATTGAAACCCTATAGTCTGATGCAGCTACGATGACGTAACTTATTTGAACGGCATAAGTCAAGAAGAGCGCATGCAATTTAATTTTTAAGAACCTTCCTTGCTTAAACATTTGATGACGTTTTGCTACATGCTGTAGAGTACCGCAGTGTTGTAACAAACTCATTTTTACATTAGATTAAAAATACATGTATTTGTTGCAAACTTCTAATGGTCAAGAGGATAATATGAAAAGGAGGAAAGAGTAAAATGCGGCATGTGAACAATTTTTCAAATGAATATAGTTGTATAGCTTAAAATATTTGTATACATTTGCTCCGGAGGAAGACGCATGGCGTGAAAACAATGAGCGACATCAAAATACGTATTGTTTATAATTATTTAATTAATAATAACAATACATGGGCCGGCTGGTTGTGCGTAATATCACCACCACGAAAAAGCCAACAAACAAGCAAACATAGGCATTGGCTCAAATACAACGTAAAAGGCGCTATTTCGTTTTTGCAACGGCCGGTTCATATCATCGAATATTTGTGGTGATACATGAATATATTAAAAATCCTTATATATTTATGGATATTTCAACCGTTTCTGAACCAATTTCGATCAAACAAAGATGATTTTGTAATGTAAATTGTATGTTCTTTCAAATTTGACTATCAGTTTTTCATTATCTCACAAAAAATTATTTTGTGTAGCCCTCTCCATCAAAACTAACTATCCGTGTTTTAGGTATTTAATTACGGTTAGATGAGCATCCAGGGGCCCTCTTTAATATTATTGATGTGGTCCAGGGGGCAAAGACCCCGGAAGCTCAGAGGTTTTAATATTTAACTACGGTCAGATGAGCATCCAGGGGGCCGCCTTAGGGCCCTTGATGGGGTCCAGGGGACAGAGCCTCCGGAAGGTCTGGGGTTTTAGGCATTTAATTACGGTCAGATGAGCATATTTTGATACCTCATTTGTAACATTGGCAGGTCACTTATTTTTTTCTTCTCTCTCTTTCTATCTTTTTCTCTGTAAAATACTTTTTCGAAAAGGGAGGGGGGCTCGAGCCCCCAAGCCCAGCCGTTCTGCAGACCCTGACATAAATGCTTCTAAATAAGCATATTTTTTGCCCGACTTTAAATTTGGGAATTTCTAATTTTTCAACATACGCATAAAAAGCTATGACTTACAAAAGAATTGAGAAAAAATACCGGAAAATCATGTCATTTCAGCAACATTTGTAATTGTAAATCACTAGTATCGAATAAGGAATAACCCCCCCCCCCCCCCATCAGTACGCCTATTCAGAAAAAGGCAGAAGGTCCCATTGCTATAAGTCTTTGGTATGACTTGGCCGGGGTTCGAACCCACGACCTTTCATGAGGTGGGCGCTCTAACCACTGAGCCACCATCTATTAAACAGCAACTCACCCCAGGGTATCTTTAAGATCAGACTAGATGAGAAATGGTGGTCAGAGCAATGTGAGTTAATTTGATTTAATATGACCAAAACCGTCCCAACCCTGTGCATGTGCAAATTAGCTCACTTTAGAACATAACCACTGAACCCTAAAGAAGTGACCGAGGATTACACGATCTACCTCTCCTCGTATCATGATGATGATGAGCGTGTGACAAGCCCTTTTAGTGCAGCGGCTTTAATAGCAAGAAAATTGTGCACTTTTTGACAAAAGCATGAAACTTCTAGCATAGTTAGTTTAGACCATAAGATTTATTTTCAGATGTGGAGGGAAGTCAGATTTGACCTCTGATGACCCTGAGAGGTCAAATCCAAAATGGCCGCCAGTCCGTATGGTCTAATGTACAAACACGCTTAACTTTTGAACCAAATAGTCCAGAAAAACGTTTAAGGTGTCATTTCCAACTAACTTGGGGATGCCAATTCATTTGGTAATACTTTTGAGATCGCCTGAAGTCAGGGTTTTGCATTTAGGTCAAGGTCAAGGTCAAAATTGACTTAAAATAGCAAGTTTTGAATGGTTACAAATGCGATTTGTCATTTGTTCTCAAATTTCTTAAGGAATGGTTCCCCTGCAGAGTCCTCCACCTTAACCCTTTTCAGTTAGTTTTTTTTCACAGTTTGATGTGACCTCCGATGACCATGAGAGGTCAAATCCAAAATGGCCGCCAGTCCGCATGGCCAATGTACAAACGTGGTAACTTTTGAACCAAATAGTCTAGAAAACGTTCAAGGTGTCATTTCAAACTAACTTGGGGATGCCAATTCATTACGCAATACTTTGAGATCGCCAGAACTCAGGGATTTGCAATAAGGTCAAGTTCAAGGTCATATTAGGCCAACAAAAGTGATGTTTTCTTTTTTAAAATAAACTTTGCCTCTATTTTGACACTTAAGGGGTCATTATTTAAAAAAATAAAATAAAAGACCCGTGTACCACCACTTTGACTATCCAGGGCCATATTTTATAGAGCTGCTTATCGGCTGGTTCTGTGCTTACGTATGAGTTTCTACTTCATAGCACTGCTAACCGTAAGCACACGAAAATGCATTAACCTTACGCTGCTTACTGGACGAAAATTAATTTTGTAACAATGCAAATCCATTGTGAACGCACAAGGTGGACGCCTTGTTTTCTTGCTAACCAAATTTGTTTGCTACAGTAATAGCACGAAAATTTGATTACCGGTAAGCAGCTTTAAGAAATTGGGCCGTGAAGACCAAAAAAGCCATTCCAAATACGACCTAAAACCTGTTCATTACCCCATGAATTTAGCACTATCCACAACTTATGAATTATCCTAATGGTAACGATCAAAATCTAACAGTCTCCAGAACAAGAGCACAGTTCAGTGCATCCTTTCTTGCAGCGACAGTGGATTATTCATGGCACAATTTTGATGCTTCCGGGAGAGTGATCCAAAGAGGCTGCCACCCAGTTGTTTCGTTTGTCCAGCCCAAGTCAGATGGCTCTGGCATCTCTGGATTCTTGGCCAATATCTGGTTCCAACAATTGGCCTGGTAGCAAGTGCGCTTGATGTGCTGCTTGAGTGCTGTCTGGGTTGGAGGAAAGTTCTCCAGGTTTCTAGACTTCTGTGCGAAGAGCTGTTTCCTGGCATCATTCACTACCATGCTCTCACTGGTTCGGTCGTTTCAGCACCACAAATCGCTCTGGCAGTAACATTGATCCTTCACTGACCTCCCTAGGCATGCACAGGAGTTCACTGAAGGAATCATTCACTTCTGGGAAAGACTTCTAAGTTTTTCCTCTGGATGCAGAAACAGTCTGACACCCGGTGAACGCATGAAAGATTGGGAGAGTCATACATTGTGTCGGACTCATGGTGGCAACCATCATGATTTTGTGAAAAGCTATGTACCGAAAGCTTGATCTGACACCAAAAGCGATCCACAGCATCAGGAGCTGTCTTGCTGAATGAAGCCACAGCCAGTTCAACCGCATCAGTACCACCAGTACGTATGGTTATCCTTTTACACCCATGGGGCAAGGCCTGCCAAGTGTAACTCAGCAGGAGAGCAGAGTACTCCACTTCCATCTGTTGCATATTATACAGTTCCTTGCCCTGTGGTAGAGGAAGATGAACGACATGACATGAAATCCAACAATTCGGGTTTGTTCTCATTGACTCGAAAGAAGTCCTTCCAGCTTTCTGGCAGCACAGTAGAAAGAGCCACCCTTTTCCTGGTGCCCTTTCCTGCCTTATTGAGGCTTTCAGGCTAGCAGGTAAGTATACACCCTAGCCAAGGTCGATACGGATGCTTTTCTCGAGTTGAGCAAATATGTATGGGGCAAACACTCTTGCTCCATACTCTTGAAATGTTCTTGATGTTCCAGGATTGAGCATTTGAACCGCAGCTTCACCATCAATAATTATTGCTTGGGCCACAGGTGCACTATTGTTTTCGAGCAGAAATGATTCCAGGCAGCGAAGTAGATCTGCTTTAACTCCAAACCGCATTTTCCTCCAGTTAACAAAGATGGCGGGGCTGCCTGGTTTTCATGAGAGAAGAAATTGTTCATATCTCTATCCCTTGTCTGACACGAGATGTACATCCTCAAAAAGAGACCACAGTCCCTCTTAAGTGCTGCAAGCTGTGCCTACTGTTTTAACATAACCTTCGCCGGCTGCCGACTGAAAAATGGCAACTTGTTCGTATGAAGTGTTTGTGTGACAGGTGTCGTACACTGCCAATGACTAGTAGGTATTGACTTTGTTCTAGAAATGGATTCCCCATCTCTTTCAGTACTGTCAGAAGTTCCCATCCCTCAAGAATGCTGCCTGCACTCCAGGTTGCTGGTCATGGTGATGTTGTTTAGTGTTAGCAGAACCGTTATTTTGCCTTATGGCCTGTTCCTCAAACTCGGTAGTGATCCTTTAAATTACTTAGCACCAAATAAAACACAAAGTACCTTAAAAAACATCTTACCAGTATTATTGAGCAGTAATGAAAAGGAGCAGTTTTCCTGACTTGAATTGAGGTTTTTGCCGTATACTGCCTAGCTGCCCACTGACCATGCTATGCATATGGTCAGTTACAAGACAAATGGTTTGGTGCTATAATTAGTAACATAAACTAACTGATAGGGATTACGATGGAGACTATGCAGGGGAACCACTCTTACAGAAATTTGATAACATTATATAGGGGGACAAATAAATGGAAAAACTGTATGTAACCATTCAAAACTTGCTATTTTTTGTCAATTTTGACCTTGAACTTGACTTAATGCAAAGCCCTGAGTTCTGGCGTACTCAAAAGTATTCCCAAATGAATTGGCATCCCCAAGTTAGTTTGAAATGACACCTAAAACGTTTTTCTGGACTATTTAGTTCAAGAGTTATGCGTGTTTGTACAATTATTAGACCATGCGGCGGACTGGCGGCCATTTTCTATTTGACCTCTCAGGGTCATCAGAGGTCAAATCAAAATGTGAAATAAACTAACTGAAATGGATTAAGGTGGGGGACTATGCAGGGGAACCATTCCTAAAGAAATTTGAGAACACAGGGGAAACAAATGACAAATAAATGGGAAAACTTTTTGTAACCATTCAAAACTTGCTTTGTTTTAGTCAATTTTTACCTTGACCTTGACCTAAATGCTAAGCTCTGAGTTTTGCGATCCCAAAAGTATTACCAAATGAATTGGCATCCCCAAGTTAGTTTGAAATGACACCTTAAACGTTTTTCTGGACTATTTGGTTCAAAAGTTAAGCGTGTTTGTACATTAGACCATGCGGACTGGCGGCCATTTTTTATTTGACCTCTCAGGGTCATCAGAGGTCAAATCAAAATGTTGAATAAACTAACTGAAAGGGAATAAGGTGGGGGAATATGAAGGGGGACCATTCCTAAAGAAATTTGAGAACACAGGGGAGAACAAATGACAAATAAATGGGAAAACTTTTTGTAACCATTCAAAACTTGCTATTTTTTGGTCAATTTCGACCTTGACCTTGACCTAAATGCAACACTCTGAGTTTTGCGATCCCAAAAGTATTACCAAATGAATTGGCATCCCCAATTTAGTTGGAAATGACACCTTAAACGTTTTTCTAGACTATTTGGTTCAAAAGTTACCGCGTTTGTACATTAGACCATGCGGACTGGCGGCCATTTTGGATTTGACCTTTCAGGGTCATCAGAGGTCAAAACAAAATGTGAAATAAACTACCTGAAAAGGATTAAGGTGGAGGACTATGCAGGGGAACCATTCCTAAATATATTTGAGAACAAATGACAAATCGCATTTGTAACCATTCAAAACTTGCTATTTTAAGTCAATTTTGACCTTGACCTTGACCTAAATGCAAAACCCTGAGTTCAGGCGATCTCAAAAGTATTACCAAATGAATTGGCATCCCCAAGTTAGTTGGAAATGACACCTTAAACGTTTTTCTGGACTATTTGGTTCAAAAGTTAAGCGTGTTTGTACATTAGACCATATACGGACTGGCGGCCATTTTGGATTTGACCTCTCAGGGTCATCAGAGGTCAAATCTGACTTCCCTCCACATCTGAAATAAATCTTATGGTCTAAACTAACTATGCTAGAAGTTTCATGCTTTTGTCAAAAAGTGCACAATTTTCATTATATTGGGAGCTTATCCGCTGTACTATTTGTGCAATTTAAGAAAGGCATCCTCACTAATCAGTACCACCACTTCAAGATAATCGTTAAGAGACTTTAGATCATTAGCACAGATTATATAGGATCATTATAGGATTATTGCCATGGCCAAAGCCATGACTGTTACATCTCACACTAACAATTAGTTTGAGGTGGATTTTGAAGACAATGGAAGAGAAAGAGAAGTCCGATTGATGGATCCCCTTTGGTTTGTTGGTGTTGCGTTAATCGATATATCTTACGGATACGGATGAACTCCCGTCGGGAGTAATTTTAACCGAATTAAGCTCCCATTAGTCTGAAAGGCATCGTTTAAGAATGTTAAATCTGATATGCATGGCCCTACGTGTTAACAGAGTCTTTAATATGGTGTAATATTGAAGGCCTACAAAAAAGTGCGCCTCAAAATGGTCATGAAGTCGTGCCTTAAAAAACTAAAAATCTTTGAGTGACAGGTGTTACCATATTCTCCAAAAGTCCGTGAAAAACACAAAACAGATCATATATACTCAAAATTGAGTATAAATACACAGGAAAAACTACTTAAAGATGACATATATGTATATAAAACAAATTTAAATAGAAAGCTAGCGCATCAAATAAAAATAACAAGCATAAATATATATGACATAAAAGTTTCATATGAATAAATTAGAAAGAACAAAATCAAGTAAGAAGCTAACATATTAAATGAAAATAACTGTGCTGCAACATAGTTTTGAATATCTGTCGGTAAACTGTCCATGTTAGCCAGAAAACGGTTAAATTCTGATTGGAGTATATTAAAATGTCCTCTTGTTTGGCTGAATGCAAGGAAGGAATTATGAAAAACGTTTTGTTTCCTTCTGTTTCCGCTCTTGCCTTTCCAAGCTGAAGAGTATTAAAGAGCTGGTGCAAGAGTCATCTCCATGTGTGGCGGGTTCCGACCCCCCCCCCCCCCGACCCCCCCCCCCCCAAAAAAAAACAAACATTACCATCTTCAGTACTCCCCTCTCATTTTGAAATATTGCCTCCTCCACTAGAATAAAAGGAAAGTTTAGTATTTACTAACGAAGCAATAAACGCGATAGAGATAATATCAGTGGAAGTGAAAAAATTAAGATAAAAACATGGTCCATGATAACAAAATATGTTTATGACTTATGATAGAGTCAAAGAATTTGTTTTGCCCCAAACAGACGATATGAAACGTGTATCTTCTCCCTCCTTTTAGCTTGTCACCTCCTCTTTCTCCGTACTCTCCCTTCTCTCTATAAACCTCTTTCCTCACCCTTTGCTCTATGAAGCTCTCTTTCCCTCGCCAACCAACCTCCCCTTCTGTCCAAGCCAGGCCCCCAGTCTTCTCCGAAGCCACTCTCCCCCTTCCTTCTGCCAAACTCTCTATTGAACAACATATATTGTGAATTTTACATCAGAAGCGCAATTTGATTTATTTTACATTGTCAACAACTTAAATTATATCCCTATCGCACTTCAAAATGCTCAAGGGGTTACAATTTTACAATACTTGTTTAGGATTACAATTTTTTGAAATGACCGTTTAGGGTGTGAGTTCGGGTAAAAAAACGAGATATCCTCATTTAGGGTGTATTTTGGTTTCAGATGAAGAGGTGTCTGGAAAAACCAGTGGTCACGCATGCTTACAGTATGACTGAGACCCCCCGCGGGTACATTGAACAGGCTTCTCGGCTTATATGCTCATGCGCAGCCTGGGTCCTTCCAATATTCGGTTACGTCATGACTAGTTTCAATGACACGTACTTGTCATGAGTGGTCGTTAAAAGCCCATTCGGGTACATCAAAGCAGATAATGGATGGCCAAGACTCTCACAAACTAGAGTGGTTTTCTAATAAGAGTAGCTATTATTACAAGGCTGTGTTATTATACTTCGTCCAAAGAGGAATACTTTGATTTTTGCTATAATATCCATCAGTCGTTGAGGTGGCGAGTATAAAGTAACCAGCGAGAGAGCCAGACGTCTTAATTTCGATCTTGTTGGAACACAAGATGGAGCATTACGGTGGCGTCTTGGTGGCTTTTCACGTCGTGCTGATGGCGGTGGGTATACCGGGAAACCTCCTGGTTGTTCTCGTCACGGCGAGTCGCACTCCCAAAAAGAGCGTTCACGTTTTCGTCATCGCTCTCGCTGTCGCCGACCTCCTTGCCTGCTGTCTCATGCCGTTCAGTATCCATTACTGGCTGACCGTCAACAATCAACAATCCACCATCTTGTGCAAAATCCATATCTTCACCAACTTCGTCAGTGTTTTCACCTCCATGTTCCTCACCAACGCTGTGGCCTTTGATCGCTACTTCGCAGTTTGTTATCCTCTGAAGACAATCTTTAACTTACCACGATCCTTCAAGGTCTGTGTGGGATGTTTCGTGAGTGCCTTTGTCTGTAGCCTGCCATCCGTTTTTGCTTTTAATATCCGCAGCTATGGGCCTTCGGTGTCTACCTGCGCGCCAACGGCCAACCAGTGGCCCATAAAAGGCATCTACGGCATAATTGTCTTCGCCTTTTTGCTGACCACTGCTGTACTGATCATACTCTACCTGCAAATGTGCATCATGGTTCGGCGCCAGGCACATTTCAGAGCCCGTGTGGCACCTACTCCTAATCCCGCACTCATGCACGATACAGCCCCTCCAAATGATATCAAAACTATATCTGATAAGGTTCCCGTGGCGAGCAGCTCGACCAACAGACCCATCGAGGACTACAAGGTTCCAGAATCATCTTCCATGCATCGTTCACTTGGTCCCCACCTAGCAGTCCCTGTGAAACATGCATGGTCCAAGAGTTCGTACAAATCTGAACGCACACTTCGGCCGCTCCCTGAGAAAACGGAGCGACAGAACCGCAAAGCTGTTGTTGCTGGGGCTGTGGCAAATGGAATGAAGAATAAGACAACGAAGATGCTGATTTTGTCTACGGTCGTCTTTATCGCGTCCTGGCTACCGAACATCATCATCAAAGCCTTTCCCTGGACATTTTTGCAGTCCCATCCTGCCGTACAAATCACAAAAAGAAGTTTTGAATTTCTGTTCCTCATTAATCACGCTGTCAATCCTTTCCTTTACAATTTAGTCAACAAACGCTTTCGAAGGCTCTGTGCAGAGAAAATCAACACACTTCGAAGAAAATTCACTGATTACATGGGTTGAGGAGTACCATTTAAATTTGCAAGGAAATTCATTGAGACATATTTTAAACATGATGTATTTAGACTTTGTTCGATTTCCTCTGTATTGGTAACCTTTAGTTAGTACAGGGCCTCTCAGTGAAACAGTTTTAATACTGAGAGAGCTACCCTGTTTAACGGCTAAGTCAACTCCAAATATATCTTACTTTCAATAGATACAGAAAAACAGGAGAAACAGAGCAAACAAAGTTTGAGGAAAATCGGATCACTTAAATATTAAGGAAGTTATGATTTCTTTTAAATTATGAAAAACCAAGGAAAAATGAAAATTGGTACACAAATTGCCGAATCGATTATCAGTGTTTATATATCAATTGCTTTAAGCTCTGTTGTCATTAACATCTTCATTGACTTTTTGTAATGTAAACTTGCCCTCTGGGAAAGTATGTGAGTGTGAGTGTGTGTGTGTGTGCGTGTGCGTGTTTATGGGTGCATGAGTGAGTGCCTGTTTTGTAGTTTTAAGATGATATTATATATTATATTGTTGCTTTTACTCTGTTAATCTTTCATATTTTTATCCCATAAATTTCCCTTTTTATCGCCAAGAACTTGATTTCCCCATGCCTTTGCACAGGTGATGTGATTCGTATCATATTGCATGCATGACATTTCACAGTCTTTTATGAAATTTGAAAAATTGATACTATTTTCGGAATACTGCATATTCATAATTATCAATTTTCATATAAATAGTTTATTAAAATCCACATTTTTCATGATCCAAAAGATTTAAAAAAAAACCTTCTTTATTAGTGCATCCTCACGAAAACATATTACTATCAATACCGTGTGAGTCAAAAAAAAAGTTTACACCTAGAAAATTTCTAATTATTTTAAAAATCATCTATGAACAGTAAATTATTATACATCTTATGAAAGAGTGTTTTATCCCAAATCATTTGGTACCATTTTTGTGTGGTACGTGTTCACGCTTGGTGGCATTGTTTGCGAGAGTGCAAAAATCGACTTGCGCCAAAGTGATGCCTACAGTATGTATTATGTTGGGATTAGCAGAGTGAGAGAATGAATTGAATGTATCAAATGAAATGCATTGCATATGTTTTTTGCAAAGGGCAAAGTCACACACACCCATACACACGCGCACAAATGGTCGTTGATATATGATATTCGATATTTTATATGTGTGGCATGATTAATTTTGTTAGGGATGTTATTTGGATCTGCAAAGACCGAATTAATACCAAAATCCCAATTGTTTTATTCAAACTTCACATAGGCAACTTTGGCGCAAGTCGATTTTTGCACTCTCGCAAAGAATGTCTTCTGTTTATCCAAGCGTGAACACAAATGATTTGGGATAAAACACTCTTTCATAAGACAATAACAATTTAATGTTCATGGATGATTTTTTAAATAATTAGCAATTTTCTAGGTGTAAACTTTTTTTTGACTCACACTGTATAGGCCTAGACCTAACTTGGATACTGCATGGTGAGAGGTAATACGGTTTTTAGGGGGAAATGGAAAATTTGTATATAAAGAAAACAACTAGAGGATAGTGAGGCAGTTACGTCACAGACTCACGAGTGAGTTGCAAATTTATCTTGTGATTTTCAAAGTTGTTCTTGTCATTAAAAATTCATAACTTTCCACTTA
This sequence comes from Strongylocentrotus droebachiensis, assembly GCA_035222895.1. Taxonomy (NCBI): domain Eukaryota; kingdom Metazoa; phylum Echinodermata; class Echinoidea; order Camarodonta; family Strongylocentrotidae; genus Strongylocentrotus; species Strongylocentrotus droebachiensis. Next base: position 73,552 of record JAVYIG010006536.1, read on the forward strand.
TTAGTAGGGTGATCACACTGCCTGTGCACACAGTCTGCCCCGCGAACACACACACAAAACAGCAGTCAGTTGGTAAAAATAGCAATTTTTGTAAATTTATTTATAAAAAAAACTAAACAATATTTTTAAATTTTTATTTCACATATATTTCAAGCATACCTTTAACTACAATTCTGTGTAGTTTCATTGTTATAGGCGTATGGGATATATGTTAAATTATTTAATTAGAATATTGTCTTTTCAGCCATGTGTGACATGGCCCGCTGATCGCCATTGACTCGCGCTGCTATTCTGCGTGGTGAAAATGCACCTCAATGTATAAAAATCCCCTACAAAAATGCAATATCCTCATGTGTTTCACTCATTGAATCTATTTGTTATTTACACTCGAGGTAGCCACAACTGTACACAATTATTTGTTTTGAAGATTCATGATGGACGGGAATTTTCAGGTTTTTCAAATGAGGTATGTAGAGAGATATTTAGTAGGCCTATTTAGGAAAGTTACTCTTGTTAACAGACTAAGAGAAATTCAGTGTAAACTGCTTCATGGAACAATATATACTAGAGAACACTTATTCAGATTCGGCTTTGTTGAAGATAACTTCTGCTCATTTTGTAAGCAAAAGATTGAAGCATATTTACACTTGTTCTGGGAGTGTGTACATGTTCAAAGGTTATGGCAGAATGAAATAGCTAAGTTTGAGCTAAGTGATTTGAGGTCTGTCGACTGGGTAGATATTCGTTTAGGGTTGTCCGGTAATTCCCCACGAATTAAGATATTTAATACAATTATTTTTGCAATGAAATATTGGACATATAGACGCAGGGGAAAGTCCGCAATATTGTCTTTGGGTGAGTTTTAAAAAGAACTCCTGGAATTTAGGGAAGAAAATAAGAATATTGCAGGGAGGGCAGGTAAATTAGCCTTACGTTTACAGAAGTTGGAGCAAGTGAAGTTTTGTTGAACTTTTAACACTGGGCTATTGTAGCCTCGTTTAAATGATTTTTGTTTTAAATAAATTAATTATATTTGTCTGTCGCTCCAATTTGGGGAATTCGGAGGAGGCTAGGAACAGTTAGTGGTATATGTGTGGAAGTGTGGTCGGGTGGTGTGTGTGTGTTTCGCATGGTGGGGGGGGGGGGGGGTAGTAGTGTGTTTGGTTGGATGGGGTTATTTCTTTTATGTTACAACTGATTTCATTTTTGTTTTCATCAATCGTACAATCTATGTAATGAAAATGTTTTGAATTCATGTCAAGCTGAAAAACCATTGTATTTTATTTCTAAGATTGATTTGTATTGTTTGGAATCAATATAGAAACAACTATAAAAAGAGTGTGTGTGTGTGTGTGTTTGTGTGTGTGTGTGTGTGTGTGTGTGTGCCATAGTATCTGGGAAACGACGGTTTTTTTTGGGGGGGATCTGTTCTCTTTCACGATATTTAAGTACTTTGTGGTAACGCCTATTTATGCAAAACATAATATCTGGGTAACACGGCTCTTGGTTTTACAATGAGCTTTATTGCAAGGTACTTTCCATAAACCTTTGTAAACATAGCATTACAAATTCAAATGCAAGGCCACGTCTGAATTGAAAGGGTTCTCGGAATGGCGGTAATGGTGTCGGAAACGCCCTTTCTCTTTAGGGTATGCAATTATGATTGGTGAGAGGGCCTGTACGTTCATCATTTGTAACTCATGATATGCAAAGTATATAACTCGGTATAATGATATAAAATGGCAGCAGGATTGTATTACAATCCTAGGCACGCTTTAAGTGAGAGGAGACATTTCCTTCACGAGGTGCTTATACAGTATATCGACTAGTTCATTATTTTTAAACACAGTCTATGTAAATTCAAATAGGTGGGTAAATGATTGGATGCTCTTTTGAACGTCCGCTTTCTTTCACGATGTATATTGCAATGCCTTTATACAATGCCATAGTGTCTGGGAAACGACGGCTTTTTTTATATTACAATGAGCTTTATTTCGATAACGCAATCTATGTAAATTCACATATCTTAGTAAATGACTGATACATATTTAAAACTTTTTCTGTAAAGTGAAAAACAATTCGAGTATCTGGATAATGGTCCGATCTGTTCACCCAGCTAAAGCTATTTTTTTTAAAGCCAGGTGGTGGTGTGATGTTTTGAGAGGGAGGAACGTGTTGGGATCCGGTATGCATGCTTGCCTATCATTTTGTCGGGCTGACGTTTGGTGTTCTTTCGAGTTGTCGGGAACGCCCTTTAGGAGTTTTTTTAGGGAGTGCATACAAAATGATCAGGTGCGTGAGCCGGTCTATTCATTCATGGGTGAGGCATATTATGCAAATTATAGAACTTGGTAAATGATAGCATGATGGGTTCGGTTTGCACGAACAGTTTATTGGGATGCCGAACTGGTGTCGTTTGGGGGAATTTGGTTTATTGGGATCGTGTTTTTATTTTTAATTAGAAGGTGCGTAATGTGATTAGGTACGCGGGCCGGTCAATTCACTGTAATACATTTTAGGAAAATCATTTAACTTAGTTATTGTTTGTTTGTTTGTTTGTTTTATTTCCGAAAATCATCATAAAAAACAATAACACAATATAACAAAATCAAAGACTTATATAACAATGATAGAATGATAAAACGGTTGGATAGTCCATTTCAGAGCCATTAACCTAATGGCTCTGTTCTTCCATGGAGTCCAATATATATATAATGATACTATAATAAGTAATGATATAACAAAATAGTAAGTCGTAATTAAGAATATATAAATAAAAAAACATTGTACTTGTACTTAACTTAACTAAATCAAATTAAATTAAATTAAACAAAAAACACTAACAAAAAGCATTAAAATCTATTCAAATATCCCCTACCATCCCTAATGTAACAAAATACGACCCCACCCTTATCACCCACCCAGCAAACAATTAACTTAATTAGTTTTAAAATATTCTACACATTATCTAATTTAGTCTGTTATTAAAATTGATTATGTTTATGGCAAAAGCCAATGGGATTGCGAAATTTAGATATCAAAATAATTGAAGTATTTTTGAACATGTTTATTAAACAAATTTAGTGTGCCTAACTGACGGAGCTTAATAGGTAGTTCATTGTATAACACGGATCCACGATATAAGAATGTACGTTTACACTGATTGGTTCTTGGTTTCGGAAGCATTAAATTGTCATTATATCTTAGCCCGTAACACTTTTCGTTAAATACAAATTTATCAGTCATATATTTAGGTGCTAGCTCATGAAATGTTTTAAACAGTAACGAACACATATGTCTCCGACGTCGAGATTTTAGGGTTTCCCAATCCAAGGTATCGTGAATCTGCTGAATAGATATATGTTCACCAGGTTTAACCCGAAGAATAATTCTTCCTGCCCGATTCTGAAGTTTCTGAAGTTGATCAAAATGATTATTATTTGCAGTTTGCCAAACAGTATCTGCATAGTCAAAGTGAGGCATAATAACAGATGTATAAATTAGTTTCAGATTTGACTCGTTAATAAAATACCTCAATCTCCTCAAGAAACCAATCATTTTCCCAATTTTTTTGTTCAATTGCTCTATATGAATATTCCACTTAAGTTCACAATCTACATTTACTCCAAGATATTTGAAACATTTTACTTGAATTAGCTTAGTGGCATTTATCTCTAAATTGAGAATATCATGCTTAGAAAGCATAAACTTTGTCCCTAAAAGCATGCATACTGTTTTACTGGAGTTCACAGAGAGTCTATTTGCATTCATCCAAGATTGTAGATGTCCTAGCTCCTCGTTTAAAACTGATTGAATCATATCTACATCTTTGTGGGAATAATACATAACCGTGTCGTCGGCATAAAAGTGCAAATTGCATTTCGTGAAAGACCTAGGCAGATCGTTTATAAAAACTAAAAATAGCAGTGGCCCCAGTATTGAGCCCTGAGGTACGCCGTAATCAAGGGATAATTCTTATGACGAGCGGGTTCTGTAATACAATTCAAGGCATTTGTTAAGGAAAAAAGCTCTTTGTAATATATATATATATAATTGAGATGAGGAGTTCTGTCATTGGTCTAGTTAAATTGACAGGGAAAGGGGGAGGCTCTTGCTCTCGGATGTTTACGTATACCGAAGAGCAGATTTGGGTTGTTTTGTGTTGGGGTGTTGTGTGTGTAGTGAATATGCTTGTGTGTATGAATGCGTTGGGTTGTGTGGTACGGGGTGGATTCTGCTTACATTTTTTATATAATTCGACGATAAGTATGCATGTATGTTTGGCTGCAGATAGTTTTTTCTATACATTTGCTCACGGTGGAAATAGATTATGTGGAAGTTTATTTGGAGTTTATCGATGTAAGGTTTTGGATACAATTACACATAAAATAACATGGCAGTGAAATTATCTTTCATGACATTAAATGTTAGAGGAATAAGAGATAGGTTTAAAAGAGTGAATATTTTTGAATGGTGCAAAACTAAAAAGAATAGTATAATTTTCTTACAAGAAACATATAGTACAGTAGAGATAGAAGAGCGGTGGAAACAAGATTGGGGAGGGCCAATGTTTTTTAGTCATGGGTCAAACCATAGTAGAGGGGTTCTTATTTTATTTTCTAATCATTTAGATTTTGAAGAAAAAATAATTAAAGTAGATGAAGAGGGGAGATACATTATTTTTAAAGGTGAAATACAAAGGGTTAAAATGCTATTGGTTAATGTTTATTTTCCAACGAGAGATAAAGAAACTTTACAAATTGAATTTTTGAAGAAGTTAGATGAAAGTATTTTTGATCAGTGTGATCGGGACTATTTAGTTTTATTAGGAGGTGATTTCAATAGTATATTGGATGGAAAATTAGATTATGTGGGGTCAAAAGCACCTGTGAAATCTCGGGTTATTGATCTGATTAAGGAATTTGTAAATAAATACGATTTAGAAGATATATGGAGGAAAAAAAATCCGAATGTAAAGCAATTTACTTTTCGACAAAATTGGCCGGTTGTGCAAAGCCGTTTAGATTATTGGTTTATACCTTGTAGTGTTGAAAAATTGGTGGGTACTGCGAGATTTTGACATCTATTACGCCAGATCATTCTGGCGTTAGGCTAGAATTTAATGATTTGGTTGATAAGTTTGTTTTTGGGAAATCATATTGGAAATTTAACAGTAGTTTATGTATGGATAAAGATTTTGTTGAAGAGATGAATAAGGAAATACAGGAATTAAAAGCTGAATGGTCATTACAGATTTTGAATAAATTAGTATTTTGGGATTTTTTAAAGATGAAAATGAGAGAATTCATTATAACATACTCGCGGAAAAAGGCAAAAGCAAGGAGGGTTGAAATAGAACTGTAAGAGAAACAAATCAAGGTTTAAGAAGACGAACTGGTAGTGGGACCCACTAAATATATTGTTGATTGTATTGAGGAGAAAAGGGATAAACTAAATAAATTGTATGATTTTTCTCGACAGGGCATTAAAATAAGATCAAGAGCAGCTTGGTTTGAAGATGGAGAAAACAATACGCAATATTTTGAACAGTTGTTAAAATCGAATAAAAGGAAAAGTGTAATTAGGGAGGTGTACAAAGAAAATGGGGAAACTACTAGAGATAAGGAGGAAATTTTAAAGGAAATTAAACTATTTTATAAAGATTTATATTCATTAAGGGCTGATATAAATCAAAACGACCCTTTCTTTTTTAATGATATTTCAAAGTTAAATGAAGACAATAGGGAAATCTGTGAAGGTAAATTAACTAAAGATGAATGTTTGAAAGTTTTAAAAGAAATGAAATTGAATAAAACCCCGGGAAATGATGGGTTAACAGTTGAATTTTATTTTACTTTTTGGCAAGCTTTGGGTGATGTGTTGGTAGAAGTATTGAATGAAACATACGAAAGGGGGGAATTAACGGCATCTCAAAAACAAGGGGTTATTACCTTAATTGAGAAGGAAGCGAAAGATACTCTCCATATAAAAAATTATCGACCCATCACGCTTTTGAATGTAGATTATAAAATTGTATCTAAAGTTCTAGCAAAAAGAATGAAAGAGGTTTTAAATGAAATAATTCATCATGATCAAGTTGGATATATAAAAGAAAGAAATATTGGGGAAGCTGTACGATTGATAGATGACATGTTATTTTATTCTATGCATTATGGGGAACAAGGGAAAGGGTTTTTGTGTGCAGTGGATTTTGAGAAAGCTTTCGACTCTGTATCTCATAGATATTTATTTCAAATATTGAAATTGTTCGGTTTTGGAGATTCATTTTGCTCTTGGGTAAAATTATTGTATAAAGGGATAAGTAGTTGTGTTATGAACGGTGGTCACTACACGGGGTATTTTGACATACAAAGGGGAGTAAGGCAAGGAGATCCATTATCGCCATATTTGTTTTTGGTTGCCATCGAAGTTTTGGCGCATGCAATAAGGAGGGACAACGGTATTAAAGGGATTACATTTGGAAAATCTGAAATAAGGCAAGTGTTATATGCAGATGATATGACAATATTTTTGAAGGATATTGATTCGGTTAGAAGGTTGCGATATATTTTTGAATCATTTGAACAAATTAGTGGTCTTAAAGTGAATAAAACAAAGACACATTTTATGTGGATGGGTGAGGATGAGAACAAACCTGATGGGCCTTTATGTAGAAATTTGGTTAAGGAAATACACATTTTAGGGGTTAGTTATTCATTAGATGGAAGATTAAAAGATGATTTGAATTATAAAGAAATTCTAAGTAAAATAAAAACATTGCTTGTATGGTGGAAACAAAGAGATTTAACTATTATGGGTAAAATACAATTGTTAAAAACTTATGCGCTTTCAAAATTAAATTATATTTCATTTGAATTTATATGGAGGGGGAAAGATAAAATTAAGCGGGCAATAATGTATCAGGATTATGACTTTGGAGGATTAAGAATGATTAATTTTGAAATGTCTGTTAAAATACAGCGCATAATGTGGATAAAACGTCTTTTATATGGAGAGAAAAATTTGGGATGGAAACTGTTTTTTGATCATTGCTTACAGTTTGTGGGTGGTAGATTTATTTTTTTATGTGATTATGAATTAAAAAAGATTAAACTTGTTTTAGATATTCCACCATACTATATGGAAATGTTGCAAGCAAGCATGGCAAGAGACAAGTAATTTAAGATATTTGGAGGGTTGTATTAATGCAATTATTTTTAATAATCGGAATATATGTATACATGGAAAAAGTATATTTGATAGATACTTGTTTGAAAGGGGGGTTGTTCAACTGAATCACTTGGTTGAGAAAGGCCATGTTAAGTCTGTTAAATATTTTATGAACCTCGGTATGAAAGGTAATAATTTGCTTATGATTATTGATATTTATGATATGAAGAAAATAGCAATTAAAATGGGAAAGCTGGGATCACATTTCTTAAAGTGGGAGCAGCTTAAGATTAATTAAGATTGTTTTCTTCTTCTCCACCGTGAGCCTGTTAAAAGGGTAACTCTATTTTGCGGCCTGGATAACGTATTTAGTATATTTTTCTTGAGTTGAGAATGTTAGCAGACATCCACTGAGTGAGTAGTGTGTGTGTGTGTTGGGGGGGGGGGGTAAGTGGGTGAGTATGTGTGTGGGTGGGTGAGTATGTTTGTGTGATGGAGGGGGGCAGGGAGGGGGCAGGATTGTTCCAGTAAAATTACCTCCAGATTTGTTAAGTTTTTTGTTGTTGTATATAAGTGAATAACATTTACAATTGACATATTATGTTTAGGTACTTATACGTTTACTTTGTTGCTAAGTTATATATACTGCAAATAAGTTTGTGTTTAATTATGTTTATGTAAAAGCATCAATATTGAACACGTTTAATTTTATTCAATTGTATGTTATGGTTTGTATTGCACATCTGGAGAAATAAAACAAAATTGTTAAATAAAAAAAAAAAGTACGCGCGCGTGTGTGCTTGTGTGTGTGCGTGCGTGTGTGAGAGTGTGTGTGCGTGTGTGTTTGTGTGTGTGTTCGTGAGTGTATGATGGATCATTGATCACCATCACCCCCTCCTTTCTCTCCCTGTCCAAATTTTAACGTGTATCACATTTTTATACTGGGTGTTAGGAAGTGACAATTATAATGATATTAATGAGCATTTCACCATTTGGGTCGGTAGGAAATATTAATATTTATAAATTCCTTCAATTTGTATTGTTTTATTGTTCAACAAGTAATGCTTTTCTTGAAGATTTACTGCACGGTACAATTTGAATCTCTTTCTACCAATCAACAATAATTATCGCATCTTCATTATAAAATTAGAAAGAAATGATTGGGAAGACGAATGAGGTGGTCTGGACGTTTTTTAAAAGATCTCATATAGAGAGATGAATACAGACAGAGAAAGAGAGAGAGAGAGAGAGAGAGAGATGTATGGCAGTAAATAGATATTAAGGAGATAGGGAGACGGGATATAGTCATGTAATAAATGCATGAGCTGGATTGAGGGATGAAAGCGGAATCAGAATGCATGCACTTGGAAGGAGAGACTATAAGGAAACATGATAGGGGTGAACTAAGAATACAAAGGGCAAAGGAAAGAGCTAGAGAAAATTAAGGAACATCCTAAGACATAAAAGAGAGGAAACAGGAGCCAGAGTTGGAAAAGTGAGAGGGTGAGAGGGGTAAGAGAGTAGAGAAAGAGCTACAGAGGCAGAGACAGAGCTCGGGAGACAGATCAATAGAAGAAATGGGAGGCAATAGAGCAAGAGAGGGAGAAGAAGACAGATCGAGAGAAGGAGAGGGTGAAAGAGTAGAAAGCGAAAAAGAGATGTACTAGAATATTAATAGAGATACAGAGCAACTACCTTCTCTCCCAGATGAGGCAGACTAGAGAGGGGAAGGGAAATAGAGCAAGAGAGAGCTAGGAGAGAGAGAGAGAGAGAGATACAATGGAGAACGATGCATTCAATATTTCAAGCATAAATATAATTGAATGTTTACTATATAGAGAAAGAGAGAAGTTGTAGACATGTAAACAATTTCAATATCTTGGGGAGAAACGTAAACATTGCATTTTTTCTTTCGACCTTAACAGGGGTTTGTATTACAACAAAATAATCAAACTCACATACATTTTTGTTTAACATAACCGCTATAATACTTTACACATACATTTCTACCAATTCAGGTAAATTACACATTTTTCGTTTTCGATGATGGGCCCATATACATGATATAATCACTAATCCCTGTGCCTGGACATTTATCCCTAGAGGTGCGCCAGAGATAACTGTCCAACGGAGTGTTGTGGACAGATTTCCATTGATTTATCTAGGGATAATTGGCACCGGAAACGTGGAAAATAGTATCACACCGGCCTTTACATTCGCTCTAACTCACGATTTCCTTGGTCGATTTCGCTGGTTAAATTGGCTATGTCTTCAGTAGAGCTATCCGAGCACGGAAAAGGAATTTGATAACACATAGAAAGTTGCATCGGTCATATGTTGTGAATTCCTTATTTTATATGTCTTCACTGATCATGACCTAATTTTTTGCGGTGCCACGCATGACTTCTAAGCTCGATGCCTGCATATTTTTGAATAGAGTACTTAGGAAAATAGACGGTGTTGGGTAACATTTCGTAATATTTGGAATGCCAGAGTGGAACTGTGCATTGAGAAGGACAGCTGTTGATGGATACGATGGCTGGAGAGGGTTACATTTCTTTTTGTTAAGCCAAGTTAATCTTGAATATTTTTCATCAGGGAAATTCTTTCGAGACGGCATCTCCCTTCATTACAGCAGGGACGTGATAGAGAAGGACTGGAATCAAGCCGCTCTCCTTTGACCCCATGCTCCACGCCGCCGAAAAGTTATGTGCTAATCTGCAACTGTTGGCCAGAGCGCATGAAATTTCAGGATTTAGAATTCCTACATCAGAAATGGTATCACAGCAACTGTTCGATGTCCCTTCCAATGATTTCTCATCAATTGTTAAATGTGTAATGAGTAGAACAAGCGAACACAAACTTGTGTAATTTCATTTTTTTTCCAACTGCAAAAAATACAGAAAACACGCGAAAACACGCATTAGCCAACTTTTAGTTATTGAAGATTGTATATCATGGATTAAATAACTGGGCATTTAAACACGCACAAAGTAGCGCATTATCCTATAATATTGAGATTTTGTCAGAATCTAATTTTTCTTTTACCAACTCTGGCACACAAATTATAGGAAGGGCGGACCGGAGGGCGGAGTACTAAATAGGAAAAAGTGTTTGATGCACTATTCCCATTACATTCCCCACATAAAGTTTATAATTTACACTGAAATTTGGCCGGTAATTTGATATTTTGTAATAAGTGTGAAACTGGTGCATGGCCTCCGATATTCCCCGCAGTGGAAGCGCGGTTCGAAGCATGAAACTTCAAAGCAAAGTTCAAAGCAAAGTGGAATGTTACACATCCCATTGTTACGCTTTGGAACTCACGAGTTACCACTCCTTTCTTTCACCTCCGTGATATTTCTGAAATAGTGCGCAAACATTTTTTTCTTTATAATATGAAGAGGCTCATATAGATTTTTGTTTTGACTAAAGGAATGATTAAAAGATGACATACATTTTATCTTCTAAGAGGATTATAATTGAAACCCTATAGTCTGATGCAGCTACGATGACGTAACTTATTTGAATGGCATAAGTCAAGAAGAGCGTATGCAATTTAATTTTTAAAATCCTTCCTTGCTTAAACATACGATGACGTTTTGTAACATGCTGTAGAGTAGCGCAGTGTTGTAACAAACTCATTTTTACAATAGATTAAAAATACATGTATTTGTTGCAAACTTCTAATGGTCAAGAGGATAATATGACAAGTAGGAAAGAGTAAAATGCGGCATGTGAACAATTTTTCAAATGAATATAGTTGTATAGCTTAAAATATTTGTATACATTTGCTCCGGAGGAAGACGCATGGCGTGAAAACAATGAGCGACATCACAATACGTATTGATTATAATGCATCACCTCATACGGTGACATATAATGAATTAATTAATTAATAATAACAATACATGATTGGGCCGGCTGGTTGTGCGTAATATAACCACCGCCAAAAAGTCAACAAACAAGCAAACATAGGCATTGGCTCAAATACAACGTAAAAGGCGCTATTTCGTTTTTGCAACGGCCGGTTCATATCATCGAATATTTGTGGTGATACATAAATATTAGAAATCGTTATATTTATGGATATTTCAACCGTTTCTGAACCGAATTCGATCAAACAAAGGTGATTTTGTAATGTAAATTGTATGTTCTTTCAAATTTGACTATCAGTTTTTCATTATCTCACAAAAAATTATTTTGTGCAGCCCTCTTCAACAGAACTTAACTATCCCTTTAAGCTTTCTTTCCCTCGCCACCATGCCTCTCACTCTGTCCGACTCCAAGCCCCCGAGCCTTCCCCAGGGTACTCTTCCTTCCCTTCCCTTTCTTCTCCACAACTCTCCAGGCACCCTACAACCAGGCGCGCCAGAAGCAGTTTGGGATGGGGGGGGGGGGGCAAACATTCCAGGGGGCTCACTTTCCAGGGGCAGTGACGTAATGAGCAAAAACGTTTGGGGCCGGGGGGGGGCAGCAGAAACATCTGCATCACCACCACTCCTACACGTTACATGGAGGCCCCGCGGAACGTTTTTCAGAGTGGAGTATTAACGATCAGGTAGAGCGTAAATTGGCGTGGGGTCCAGGAACTGAGCCCTCGGAAGCTCAGGGTTTTTAGGCAATAAATTTCGGTCAGATAAGCATATTTAGATATCTTATTTGTGACACTGGCAGGTCACTAATTGGCAGAGAGTCCAGGGAGCAGAGCCCCCGGAACTCAGGGGGTTTAGGTATTTAATTACGGTTAGATGAGCATCCAGGGGCCCTCTTTAAAACCATTGATGTGGTCCAGGGGGCAAAGACCCCGGAAGCTCAGAGGTTTTAATAATTAACTACGGTCAGATGAGCATCCAGGGGCCGCATTAGGGTCCTTGATGGGGTCCAGGGGGCAGAGCCCCCGGAAGGTCTGAAGTTTTAGGCATTTAATTACGGTCAGATGAGCATATTTTGATACCTCATTTGTGACATTGGCAGGTCACTTTTTCAAAAATTGAGGGAGGCTAGAGCTCCCAAGCCCAGCCGTTCTGCAGACCCTGACATAAATGTTTCTAAATAAGCATATTTTTTGCCCGACTTTAAATTTGGGAATTTCAAATTTTTCAACAAACGCATAAAAAGCTATGACTTGCAAAAGAATTGAGAAAAAATACCGGAAATCATGTCATTTCAGCAACATTTGTAATTGTAAATCACTGGTATCGAATAAGAAACCCCCCCCCCCACCCCCATCAGTTCGGCAGCGTTCAGGGGCTCATCTCTTCTCACCCCTATAACAAAAAACAGACACGCTTTCCCATTCTCTCACAATATGTCCACGATATGCGCGCATCGCTATTATAAAAACCTCCATTGATAAATATAGGTGGAATGCGCAATGTTTTTCCTGTTAACTTTCCTTTTCTTTGATTGGAATTTTATTGTTCTTTTGGGTTAAAAATACAAAGCATCTTTACTGCTTTTTTTTTTGGGAGGGGGGGGGCGTTTTTTGGGGGGCAAACATGCGTTTTGCCCCCCCCCCCACTTCCGGCGCCTATGCCTACAACCATCTCTCTTCTTCAAAGCTTTCCCCTCCTATCTATTTCACCCCTATGTTATCTCATTTACCCTGCTCTCATATATATTTGGCCTCTTACTTTTCTTCAAGTTCATCTATATGAGCATCGAATTATTTCAACTTGCTTAACCTTTGATATTCTCGTTAATGGGTTTGCGTCGTTCTTGATTACTATGATTTATTATTTGTTGGTGTTGTTGGGTTTCTTTAAAGGCTGTCCAATCTGAAAACCGATACTGAATTCAACAAATGATGAAGACAACACTTTCCATATTTGTATTATTGATTAATTTATGTAAGTTCCAGTTTAAAAAGTTTTTTTTTTTTTAAAGCAGAAGAAAGAAGGAGAAAGAAAAATAAATCTACGCTGCTTAATTTTCCGCAATATTTGTGGAGATTTTAGACATAACATAATTCGTTGATCGTTTTATGTGTGTATTTTCTGGCCAGCCCGGTTCAGTACATTGAACAGGCTTCTCGGATAGCATGCCCATGCGCAGACAGTTACGTCAGTTACGTAATGACTAGTTTCAAATGCACGCATTTAGATTTTTGTTAAAGTAGTAAAGTTAGTGATCGTTACAAGCCCATTCGGGAGTATCAAAGCAGATAATGGGATGACGAGTCACAAACTTGAGTGGTTTCCTAAGAGATAGCTCGACATCTTAATTTCGATCTTGTTCGCACACGAGATGGAGCCTTACGTTGGCGTCTTGGTGGCTTTCCACGTGGTGCTGATGGCGGTGGGTATACCGGGAAACCTCCTCGTTGTTCTCGTCACGGCGAGTCGCACTCCTAAAAAGAGCGTTCACGTTTTCGTCATCGCTCTCGCCGTCGCCGACCTCCTTGCCTGCTGTCTCATGCCGTTCAGTATCCATTACTGGCTGACCTCCAACAATCAACAATCCACCATCTTATGCAAAATACACATCTTCACCAACTTCGTCAGTGTTTTCACCTCCATGTTCCTCACCAATGCTGTGGCCTTTGATCGCTACTTCGCAATTTGTTATCCTCTGAAGACATTCCTCAACTTACCACGATCCTTCAAGGTATGTGTAGGATGTTTCGTGAGTGCCTTTGTTTGTAGCCTGCCATCGGTGTTTGCTTTTGATATCCACAGCTATGGGCCTTCGGTGTCTAACTGCACACCAACGGCCAACCAGTGGCTCATAAAAGGCATCTACGGCATAATTACCTTCGCCTTTTTGCTGTCCACTGCTGTACTGATCATACTCTACCTGCAAATGTGCATCATGATTCGGCGCCAGGCCCATTTTAGGGCCAGTGTTGCACCTGCTCCCAATCCTGCACCCATTCACGAATCACCTTCTCCAAATGATATTCAAACCATATCCGATAAAGCTCCCGTGGCGAGCAGCTCGACCAACAGACCCAGCGAGGACTACAAGGTTCCAGAATCATCGCCCGTGCATTGTTCACATGGTCCCCACTTAGCAGTCCCTGTGACACATGCATGGTCCCAGAGTTCGTACAGATCTGAAAGCACCCTTCGGCCGCTTCCTGAAAAAACGGAGCGACAGAACCACAACGCTGGTGTTGCCGGGGCTGTGGCTGATGGAATGAAAAATAAGACAACGAAGATGCTGATTCTGTCTACGGTCGTCTTTATCGCGTCCTGGCTACCGAACATCCTCATCAAAACCATTCCTACGACACAGTACCAAGGACTATCTCAATCCCATCCTGCTCTACTCATCATAGTCAGATTCTTAGAATATCTTTTCCTTATTAATCACGCAGTCAATCCTTTCGTTTACAATTTAGTCAACAAAAGATTTCGAGGGCTCTGTGCAGAGAAAATCAACACACTTCGAAAAAAATTCACTAATTACATGGGTTGAGGAAAACAACTTAAATTTGCAAGGAAATTCATTGGGACATTTAAACATGATGCATTTTGTGTATTTAAACTTTGTTCAATTTCCTCTGTATTGGTAACCTATAGTTTATACAGGGCCTCTCAGGAAAACAGTGTTAATACTGAGAGAGCTACCCTGTTTAAAAGAAACGAGTAAATACTGTGTTAAAAGTTGTACGTTGCGGCGGGGGTTGAGTGGGGGGGGGGGGGGGGAGCTACATCCTCCTCTCCCTCGAGAATTTCATAACGATGAAAATATTTTATTTTCGGTGGTGGATGCGGGATTCTCTGGTGGGCAGGGGATGGTGTACATGCTCAAAATACACTGACAAACACAACGACGATGGAACAACCTGATCATCTCTAAAGTGCACATTGGCGCATTTATATTGTGCACACTTTTAGAATGTGATGCTTGAGGTACATTGAATGAAATATAACTCTCGGTCCTAGGTTTGATGTAACATCTTTATTATTATGTTAAATGTATTTTCTTGAATTAAGACGAATAAACGTTTGATTAAGAGATTACATACATTTGATCTTTTAGCAGGATTATGATTGAAACCCTTAATGCAGCTGCAATGACGTAACTTATTTCAATGGCATTAGTCAAGGTTGAGACTTCATGCAATTTAATCTTTAAGAACCTTCCTTGCTTAAACATATGATGACATTTTGTACCATGATGTAGAGTATAGCGCAGTGTAGTAACAAACTCATTTTTACATTAGATTAAAAATACATGTATTTGTTGCTAGTAAAATGCGGCACGTGTTCAATTTTTCAAACGAATATAGTTTTATAGCATGAAATATTTCTATAAATTTGCTCCGGATGAAGACGCATGGCGTGAAAACAATGAATGGCATTAGAAAATGTATTGATTATATTGCATCATCTGCAAACTAGAAATACTGTTTCATATAGAGATGAGAGTTAAGTCAGATATCATCATTCCGAATGCGAATCATATATATCTAAGATATTAGAGAGAGTTGTGCATACTGCACTCCAAGAATATTTATTAGAGCATAATATTTTCACCGTTCGACAATTTTGGTTCCGCCCCAATCACTCATCTTGAATCTTGAATCTTGAATCTTGAATTTGTTGCACCCAAAAAGCTACGTTGACAGCTGTCCAGGGTGGAGTAATAGTGGTAGTGTGTGAGTGCGTGATGCGTGCAAGTAAAAGAAGCCAGACATTGTGCAGAAGAAGACATGTAAACTGGAGAGTACGAAGAAGTAGGGTGCATCTGGTGAGAACATTAATGTCGGCTTCATGGCTTCCCTCCCTACAGGGCCCTGGTGGGCATGCCCATCATGGCTATGATTGACGGGACTGCGGAGGTCTGAAAACCAGCAATCGAGCTAGATGTTACAGCTACTGCTGGGAGTCTGTTCCATATGGGAATAACTCGGGGGAAAAAACTGTACTTATAGCAGTCCACTCTGCAGGGAAGCTGGTGAAAAATAAATGGGTGTGTGGTGTGTCCACGTAGCTCTCTCTGGTGCAAGACTGGGTGAATACCAGGTGTAAGTGGGATGTTCACCATGTTCTTGTGGATTTTGAAGAACATTCCACACTGGGCAAAGATTCTTCGTTGTTCAAGAGTATTCCAGGCCAGTAGAGAAATCATGTCTGAGACGCTCGATGTCCTTCTAAAGTCTTGGGTGACAAAACGTGCAGCTTGCCTCTGGATTCCTTCCAGCAAGTTGGTATTACGCCGTTTATGTGGATTCCATGCACATGAGGAGTATTCAAGTTGAGGCCGAACTAGGGTCTTGTAGGCGGTTTCCCTCACTTTCTTGCTGCAGGAGCCGAGATTTCTCCTCAAGATGCCCATGGTTCTGGATGCCTTAGAGCGGAGTGCTTCGACGTGGGTGTTCCAGCGTAGATCATCTCGAACTGTTACACCAAGGTACTTGTATGTCTTCTTCTGTGGGAGTACTTGCTCATTCACTGAGTAGTTGAACAGGTATGGCCGGCGCTTCAAGGTGATGGAGAGGTGAGCACATTTAGAGATGTTAAAGGCCATGCTCCAAGTTTCAGCCCACTGAAACACCTTCTGGAGGTCTTCTTGGAGTCTTTCCTGGTCATCAGGGCCACAGATTGTACGGTAGATGACACTGTCGTCAGCAAACAGTCTCATGGAGGAATTGACATTAGTTGTGATGTCATTGACATATAGCAGAAACAGCATAGGGCCGAGGACGGATCCCTGCGGAACCCCTGATAGTACGCTAGAGGGCGGAGAGGCAGAGCCATTGACAGACACTTGTTGAGACCTGCCAGTTAAGAATGCACTGATCCAGTGATGGGTGTTTCCCTGGATTCCGTAGTACGTCAGCTTATGTAGGAGTTTGCGATGTGAAACACGGTCAAACGCCTTGCTAAAGTCCAAAAAGAGCACATCAGTTAGGCGTTTCTCGTTTATTGCTTGAGACCAGTCATCTACAGCCTCGACAAGTTGTGTCTCGCAAGATAATTTCTCCCGAAATCCATGTTGTTTGTCAATAAGGACGTCGTTGTCTGCTAGGTGTTTCGATACATGACTCAGAACAACATGTTCCATCACCTTACAACAGATGCATGTGAGGCTAATCGGCCTGTAGTTGGCAGGATCACTTTTAACACCACTCTTGTATATGCCAGCAACACGAGCTCTTTTCCAGTCTCTGGGAAGTATGCCAGTATGGTACGATTGTTGGAAAAGATGCGTCAGGATTGGTGAAAGATCTTCAGCATATTCCTTCAAAACTCGTGATGTTATTTCATCTGGACCGCTTGCTTTGTTTGCCTTAAGTTGTTTAAGCTGCTTCACTATTCCATTTAGGCCTATTTCTAAGTCAGCAATGGGAGTGTAGGGGCATGGTCCCATGCAGGGGAGTGGGTTTGCATCATCCTGGGTGAAAACAGATGAGAATTGTCTGTTGAGAGCATCAGCTTTCTGATCACTTGTGAAGTACAGTGTCTCGTCCTTCTTCAGAGTGGGTATTCCAACAGAGTCTCGTTTCTGGTTTTTCACGTATGTCCAGAACTTCTTACCATCTGTTTTCAGGCTGTCGCCTATAACATTATTCATGTAGTCATGGTGAGATTTTCTCAGTGATTTCTGTACCTCTCTCCTTTTCTTCTTGTAGCTCTCCCAAGTTTCATCGGTCCTTTCTCGTATAGCTTTCCCATACAGCTTGTCTCTCTTACGCATTTGTTGTATGATGCTTCTAGAGACGTATGGGTGACTTGGCTTCCCATTCCAGGTCTTAGATGGTATTTGCCGCATGACAGAATCTATGGTTGATTTGAAGAAATTCCAGTTTTCTTCTACAGTTTTCTCATTTGGGTTATCTTCGAAGTACTTTTCTGTTGCTTCAGTAATACACTTCTGCACTTCGGTTTTATTTGCTTTGTCATACTTGTAGATTTTTCGTGATGACTTTCTTTCAAGTTTAGGAGGTAAACTAATGCTATACACAAGTATACTGTGGTCACTAATTCCTGATGCAGTCTGAACATCTCCAATGAGTTCATCATTTGATGTGAGTGTCAGGTCCAGCACATTTCCAGAGGTAGGCCTGGTGATATGTTTCACTACTTGTGTGAGGTTAAAGTAGTTTAGAAATTCAATGAAGCTGTTATGCAGAGACTGGGTTCTTGGACTTGAAGTGGTTGTAGAATTCCAATCAATATCGGGTAGGTTGAAATCCCCTCCAAGAATGACATTTGGAACTCTCTTTGTGTGTTTTGAGAAGATTCCATTTATGCTATCATGTAGTTGATCTAGTGCATCATTACTGGCATTCGGGGGCCTGTAGTAGCTTCCGATGTATAGAGTAGTACCGCCCTTGAACTGTACCGATGCCCAGATGATTTCGGCTAGGGCCAAATTAATCTCTGGTTTTTCTACAACTGCTATGTCATTTTTAAATGCTAAGAAGACACCTCCTCCATTTGCATTTCGGTCTTTTCTCAACACGTTGTAGTCATCAGAAAACACAGAGTATGTTGGTATTGTAGAATCTAACTTGGATTCACAACCGATGATGATGTCTGGCTTGTGATGTTCTACAGCTGCAGAGAAGTCTTGTCGTTTCTTTTGTCCCTTTAGCCCGTTGCAATTAAGTTGCATGACCTTCAGGCGCTTGGGTCTCAGCGTTCTTGTTCTTTGGTGTGAGGCAGGCGGTAAGGGGTGGTCTTCTTCTTCATCTTGTGAGCTTGGAGTGAGCTGGTCATCACTTAGCACATCAAAACTATTATTCAATTCCAATGTTTGCTCATTAAAGAAAGAGTCAGAGAGGTTGACATGGCGACATTTCCAGCATTCCCATGACAGCCATTTATGCTTCATGAATCTTTTATATTCTCATGTGAGACTGCACTATTCTTTTGGGCTAAATACGTAGATCTAGGGAATATAAATGGTGTCGCATTTCTTTACACGAGAAAGGCATTCGATACGGTCAATCATAATATTTTGCTTCAGAAACTATAAAGTAGTGGTTGTTCAGACGATAGCCTAATCTGGTTTTCATCATACTTGAGAGGCAGAAGGCAATATGTAACTATCAATGGGAAAATTCTTCTGTCAAAAGAATTCACACAGGTGTACCCCAAGGATCGGTCCTTGGACCGGTGCTATTTACAATTTTCATAAACGATTTATCGACAAGTGTTACTAGTGGACACGTTGTTTTTTGCCGACGTTGTAACCCTATCGGTACATGGTCCACAGTTCGTGAAATTGAATCAAAGTTGAGTCAAGCATTACATGAAGTTTATTCTTGGACTCTAAAGAATAATTTCGTACTAAAAACAAACAAAACTAAGGTTATGATTATAGGATAAAGACGGAAAATTTAAACTCTTAATGAAAATAAACTTCATGCTCATTTTAGAACCTCACCAGTTAAATCTCTGAATATCTGAATTATCTGAATATAAATGCTTTGTTGTAGTTTTGGACAACTTCTTGTCGTTTACTAATCATGTTGACAGAGTAGCGCTAACGATGAAACAGAAATTAGGTGTTATTAGACACTTTAAAAAATTATTTAATAAGCGTGACTTAAGTATGTTGTACTGGGGCTATGTTTCTCCACGTGCAATGTACTGTTGCAATGTTTGGTCAAATCGATCACAGAATAATTATGAGATACTGAATAAACTGCAAAAGCGGGCAGCATACATCATATCTCGCCATCTCCAACAAATGCAAAATCGTTACTTTGCATGGTCTTTAAATGTGTTCACCATCTAACTCCCTATAATCAACAAAATATCAGTTCAAATAAATGCAGAACTGAATACTATAAACGATAGTTTGTCAACTCGGGTATAGCCCATTGGAATAATCTCCCAGTAGAAATTTCGAATTGGAAGCCATTAAAGAGCAAACTATGATATTGGACGAAATGGGGACAAAATACTTTTCCCATATTGTTACATATCTCGTACAAATCTTTTTTTATTTTATCTTTCAATACTTATTTTGTATTGTGTGTGTTTAAACTTTCATGTATTTATTTTGTGAATAATTTTGCGTGCAGCTACGGTTAGTGTTATTTGAAAATGTTCAACTTTGATTAATTCAGTTTCGTTTTAAATGTTTATTTGTAAGTCGGAAGACGCTAGACAGGCACATACCTACTCTCACCCTTCATATTAATCTAAAACTTTTCTCCTCCTTATTTCCTTTTTTTATTTATATTCAAATTTGCATTTTAATATTTTGTAACATAATATTTGCAGTTATCGTTGATTGTATAATGGAATGTTCAATTTTGTCTTACTCACAATTTTTTTGGAATGTTTCTAGTTTGTTTGTATATAAAAGGCCCCAGCGAAAACCAGTGTATATCCTGATTGGGCTACCCTTAGCATCGATGTCACAAAAATTGTCTGACCCTACATTTGTGTTTATACTTACACTTTGATTCCTTTCGTATTTAAATTGTCTTCATTAATTTCTATTAGTCACCTCAAGGTACATTGATATATTGAACAAATGATTCACACATCAGTGAAAATGAGTATTTGATTACATAATGCAAAGAGCATTATACAGCTTATCAACATGTCAAATATATTGGCAGTTTTGGTATCATTACGTATAACAATATATTTCCATTTTGTACGATTTGATCGATAAAGAAATACAGTCAGAAATATTTGGTTTAGCAAATTTTCATCTATTTAGGTAAATTATTTTCTTTGCAATTATTAATATACACACTAAACAATAATGGTACAAATTTGCACCCTATAGGTGGCTGCTATTGTAGCAGCGATCTGCACCCCAAATGTACCCCTATTTCTTAGTGTGTATGATTGAAAAGAATATAATTATTCGACAATATACCAAATATTACCGTTTTTTCGGTTAACATCTAGAAATCAAACAAAGTCAGCTATTTTCCAAGCTGATTCCCAAAATGTTGTACTATTGTACATTTCCAAAAAAAGTGTTCAACCGTTGCATTATCTAGAGCACAAAATGAACATAATGGGGAACTAATGACTTTCATTTTATACAATTTATAATTTACATAAAACACGTTGTTAGTGTAGAATGATTTACATGAAAAGAAATCAAAATTGCAATGCTTTTAAAAGTTATTTGTATCTTGTGTATCTGAATATCTGTTTATTTGATGTTTATTTAGTTTATAATTGTGTCCTGAATTGTAACATGAATTAAAATACTACGGTTCAGTGTACATTTCCTTTTTGTGTCTTTCTCACCCTTATTTTTACCACATGTATTTTCTATTGCTGTCTCGACCTTTTCTTGGTTTGGGGATGCTATGTTATCAGAATGTTATTCTTTAAGATTCACCGAAAAAAGCTTGATTTTTTTACAACGGGGGATTTATTATCTACATATTTTTTTAAAAATATAAATGTGGCATTGATATGCCTCGTATCCTCAACTAGTATGTTGAGTATATCGTATGGAGCAGTGATAAGTAGTAGAGAAACGCCCTTCTTACCCCCAATCAGACCATACGAACCATCTCTCTTCCCCATTCAATCTCTTCCCCCCCCCCTCTCTCTCCCCTTTCCCATTCATTTTCCATTCTACCGCTCCTTCTCCCCCCTCTCCCACTTCAAATTCCCTCCTACGAGGCCTAGCTCTTCCTCTCTTTCTTCCCCTATTTCCCCTCTCCTATTCGTTTTATTGTTTTATCACATTCTTATTCCTCTTTCTCTCCCTCCTTTTAAGTGTCAGCTCCTCTTTTTCCGTACTTTTCCTTCTCTCTCTCTCTCTCTCTCTCTCTCTCTACATGCCTCTTTCCTCCCTCTGTGCTCTGTTTAAGCTCTCTTTCCCTCGCCACCATCCCTCTCCCTGTGTCCAAGCCCACAAGTCTTCCCCCACCCACTCTCCCTTCCCTTCCTTCTCCCAAACTCTCCATCACCCTCCAACTATCTCTCTTCTTCAAAGCTTCCTCTCCCGCATATTTCAACAAAAGACATAGCCAACGATTGTTAATGTACCTACGTATTGAGATAGCACATTGGATTCATGTGCATTTCATGATGATGACGATGATGATGATGAAGTTTAAGGTGATCACAATGATGATGATGATGATATGATGGTGGTAGTGAATGTGTAGTAAAGGGAAAGATTGTCAGGGAAATGCCACTTAAACATTCAGCGATCTTGATAAAAGTCAATGCTTAATCAGAAAAGGGGAAATAATGAAACAATAATTGTTCCCGTGTGCGTTTTGTCTGTGTGTGTGCGTGTGTGCGTGCGTGTGTGTGTGTGTGTCTGTCTGTCTGACTGTCTTTGTTCATTGCACTGTTTTATTCCTCACTCAGCAACTTGGCGCAAGCGAGATCTGGCAGTCTTGTAAAGATTGTCTGAAGTTCAGGCATGCATTCAGAGATTCAAATGAAAATGGTACCTAAATGTACTGGGAGGATAACTCTTTCAAGAAATATCATGAAACCCATGATTAAATATTCATACTTCAAACTATACAACTTTTAAAAAGTGACACATTTTTTCTGACTCACTCTGTTATATGAGCATCAAGTCATTTCAACTTGCGTAACCTTTGATATTCAGGTAAATGGGTTTGCGTCGTTATTGATTACTATGAATTCTTAGCTCTAGTCTTGTTCAGATATAGCGCGGTAAACCGCCGCAAAAAGGCGGCCGCTGTTTAAAAAAACAACAACTTGTAAATGAATGGCAACTGTGTGCAACGAAGGACTTGTGCATATTCAATGAGCTCTGTGCTATGATATTCGAAATTGTGAAGCGTATTACCCTTCAGTATGATTAAGGAAAAAAGAAAACCGCCGCGATTTTGCAATCTCGTGACTGACCGAGCCCTTAATTGAATGTTAAATCGGGTTTGTTTTCTTTCTTAAAGAGCGTCTATGTGGAGTGACACTGACAACTCATTTCCGGATTATCTATTCATAATTATATTCGTGTGGTATTTTGGACAAGAAATCGCGCAAAACCTATCTGCCGGGCCTTGAAGTACAACGCGTGTCTTAAATTGTAATTAATCTTGCTAGCTGAAGTATATATATTGACAATTATCACAATGACAGCAAACGATGCGACCTGACAGGTTTATACGTTTGTAACCACGCATTATAGATCCACTGCAAGAACGAAATAACAACGAATGCTGATTCCCTCACAACACAATAAAGGAAGATATGAAAATAGCGAGACAAAAATATCATGATTGAAGGGTGGGGGGAGGGCGGGGGGTACCAAATTCAACAAATGATAAATCCGCCACTGTTCATAGTTCGTATTGTTGATTATTTTATGTAAGTTCCATTCAAAAAAAATTCTCATCATTCTATGAAACTCGAAGAAATATTAACGAATGTTGATTCACTCCCAACAACAAAAATGAAAATATGAAAATACCGAGAAAAAAAACCCACATGAACGATCCCCTTTTCCCCAAACGGGGGGGGGGGGGGGGGGGGTCCGGCTACAATATCTCCCCCATCCACCAAAGGAAATGAGGATAACGAAGAGTTCATGTCAATCTAGCATAATACGTAAATGTTTTTATTGTTTTAGTTTTAAGGCGTGTACCATTCACTTGACAATATATGCGTCATGACTAGCCTCGATAACACAGACTTGTAATTATTTTTCAAGTGGTAATAACAATGAGTGATCGTTACGAGCCTATTCAGGTATATCAACGCAGATAATGAAATGAATTCTCACAAACTTATAGGGTGGTTTTCTATAATGAGATAAAGCTGCGCATCACAACTCTGCGTTCTATATACTTCATCGATAGAGTAATACTTTGATCTGTGCTTTACTAATACATGTATCTATCAGTTGTTGAGGTTGCGAGTGTAGTATCAACCAGCGAGTGAGCTCGACGTCGTAATTTCGATCTTGTTGGCGCGAAAGCTCAGTCGGTGGAGCAGTGGTCTCGTTATCCGGTGACCCGGGTTCGAAACCAGGTTGATGCGCTAATGCCCTTTGGTAAGGCATTAATCCTCATTACCAGGTCCCTCGGAGATGACATTAAGCCGTCGGTCTTCTGGTTGCTTACTAACAAGCATTTATTGCATTCTTAGCTGTCAGGTAAAATAACCACCACTATCACTATCACTATCACAAGATGGAGCCTTTCAGGGGCATCTTGGTGACTTTTTACATCGTGCTGATGGCGGTGGGTATACCGGGAAACCTCCTCGTTGTTCTCGTCACGGCGAGTCGCACTCCTAAAAAGAGCGTTCACGTTTTCGTCATCGCTCTCGCCGTCGCCGACCTCCTTGCCTGCTGTCTCATGCCGTTCGGTATCCATTACTGGCTGACCGTCAACAACCAACACTCCACCATCTTGTGCAAAATCCATATCTTCACCAGCTTCGTCAGTGTTTTCACCTCCATGTTCCTCACCAACGCTGTGGCCTTTGATCGCTACTTCGCAGTTTGTTATCCTCTGAAGACATTCCTCAACTTACCACGATCCTGCAAGGTCTGCGTAGGATGTTTTGTGAGTGCCTTTGTATGTAGCCTGCCACCCGTGTTTGCTTTTGATATCCGCAGCTATGGGCCTCCGATGTCTACCTGCGCGCCAACGGCCAACCAGTGGCTCATTGAAGGCATCTACGGCGTAAATGTCTTCGCTTTTTTGCTGTCCACTGCTGTACTGATCATACTCTACCTGCAAATGTGCATCATGATTCGGCGCCAGGCCCATTTTAGGGCCAGTGTTGCACCTGCTCCCAATCCTGCACCCATTCACGAATCACCTTCTCCAAATGATATTCAAACCATATCCGATAAAGCTCCCGTGGCGAGCAGCTCGACCAACAGACCCAGCGAGGACTACAAGGTTCCAGAATCATCGCCCGTGCATTGTTCACATGGTCCCCACTTAGCAGTCCCTGTGACACATGCATGGTCCCAGAGTTCGTACAGATCTGAAAGCACCCTTCGGCCGCTTCCTGAAAAAACGGAGCGACAGAACCACAACGCTGGTGTTGCCGGGGCTGTGGCTGATGGAATGAAAAATAAGACAACGAAGATGCTGATTCTGTCTACGGTCGTCTTTATCGCGTCCTGGCTACCGAACATCCTCATCAAAACCATTCCTACGACACAGTACCAAGGACTATCTCAATCCCATCCTGCTCTACTCATCATAGTCAGATTCTTAGAATATCTTTTCCTTATTAATCACGCAGTCAATCCTTTCGTTTACAATTTAGTCAACAAAAGATTTCGAGGGCTCTGTGCAGAGAAAATCAACACACTTCGAAAAAAAATCACTAATTACATGGGTTGAGGAAAACAACTTAAATTTGCAAGGAAATTCATTGGGACATTTAAACATGATGCATTTTGTGTATTTAAACTTTGTTCAATTTCCTCTGTATTGGTAACCTATAGTTTATACAGGGCCTCTCAGGAAAACAGTGTTAATACTGAGAGAGCTACCCTGTTTAAAAGAAACGAGTAAATACTGTGTTAAAAGTTGTACGTTGCGGCGGGGGTTGAGTGGGGGGGGGGGGGGGGGGAGAGCTACATCCTCCTCTCCCTCGAGAATTTCATAACGATGAAAATATTTTATTTTTGGTGGTGGATGCGGGATTCTCTGGTGGGCAGGGGATGGTGTACATGCTCCAAATACACTGACAAACACAACGACGATGGAACAACCTGATCATCTCTAAAGTGCACATTGGCGCATTTATATTGTGCACACTTTTATAATGTGATGCTTGAGGTACATTGAATGAAATATAAATCTCGGTCCTAGGTTTGATGTAACATCTTTATTATTATGTTAAATGTATTTTCTTGAATTAAGACGAATAAACGTTTGATTAAGAGATTACATACATTTGATCTTTTAGTAGGATTATGATTGAAACCCTAAATGCAGCTGCAATGACGTAATTTATTTCAATGGCATTAGTCAAGGTTGAGACTTCATGCAATTTAATCTTTAAGAACCTTCCTTGCTTAAACATATGATGACATTTTGTACCATGATGTAGAGTATAGCGCAGTGTAGTAACAAACTCATTTTTACATTAGATTAAAAATACATGTATTTGTTGCTAGTAAAATGCGGCACGTGTTCAATTTTTCAAACGAATATAGTTTTATAGCATGAAATATTTCTATAAATTTGCTCCGGATGAAGACGCATGGCGTGAAAACAATGAATGGCATTAGAAAATGTATTGATTATATTGCATCATCTGCAAACTAGAAATACTGTTTCATATAGAGATGAGAGTTAAGTCAGATATCATCATTCCGAATGCGAATCATATATATCTAAGATATTAGTGAGAGTTGTGCATACTGCACTCCAAGAATATTTATTAGAGCATAATATTATCACCGGTCGACAATTTTGGTTCCGCCCCAATCACTCATCTGAGACTGCACTATTCTTTTGGGCTAAATACGTAGATCTGGGAAATATAAATGGTGTCGCATTTCTTTACACGAGAAAGGCATTCGATACGGTCAATCATAATATTTTGCTTCAGAAACTATAAAGCAGTGGTTGTTCAGACGATAGCCTAATCTGGTTTTCATCATACTTGAGAGGCAGAAGGCAATATGTAACTATCAATGGGAAAATTCTTCTGTCAAAAGAATTCACACAGGCGTACCCCAAGGATCGGTCCTTGGACCGATGCTATTTACAATTTTCATAAACGATTTATCGACAAGTGTTACTAGTGGACACGTTGTTTTTTGCCGACGTTGTAACCCTATCGGTACATGGGTCCACAGTTCGTGAAATTGAATCAAATTTGAGTCAAGCATTACATGAAGTTTATTCTTGGACTCAGAAGAATAATTTCGTACTAAAAACAAACAAAACTAAGGTTATGATCATAGGATCAAGACGGAAAATTTATACTCTTAATGAAAATAAACTTCATGGTCATTTTAGAACCTCACCAGTTAAATCTCTGAATATCTGAATTATCTGAATATAAATGCTTTGTTGTAGTTTTGAACAACTTCTTGTCGTTTACTAACCATGTTGACAGAGTAGGGCTAAAGATGAAACAGAAATTAGGTGTTATCAGACACTTTAAAAATTTATTTAATAAGCGTTACTTAAGTATGTTGTACTGGGGCTATGTTTCTCCACATGCAATGTACTGTTGCAATGTTTGGTCAAATCGATCACAGAATAATTATGAGATACTGAATAAACTGCAAAAGCGGGCAGCATACATCATATCTCGCCATCGCCAACAAATGCATACAAAATCGTTACTTTGCATGGTCTTTAAATGTGTTCACCATCTAACTCCCTATAATCAACAAAATATCAGTTCAAATAAATGCAGAACTGAATACTATAAACGATAGTTTGTCAACTCGGGTATAGCCCATTGGAATAATCTCCCAGTGGAAATTCCGAATTGGAAGGCATTAAAGAGCAAACTATGATATTGGACGAAATGGGGACAAAATACTTTTCCCATATTGTTACATATCTCGTACAAATCTTTTTTTATTTTATCTTTCAATACTTGTTTTGTATTTTGTGTGTTTAAACTTTCATGTATTTATTTTGTGAATAATTTTGCGTGCAGCTACGGTTAGTGTTATTTGAAATGTTCAATTTTGATTAATTCAGTTTCGTTTTAAATGTTTATTTGTAAGTCGGAAGACGCTAGACAGGCACATACCTACTCTCACCCTTCATATTAATCTAAAACTTTTCTCCTCCTTATTTCCTTTTTTATTTATAGTCAAATTTGCATTTTAATATTTTGTAACATAATATTTGCAGTTATCGTTGGTTGTAAAATGGAATGTTCAATTTTGTCTTTAATACTCACAAGTTTTTTGGAATGTTTCTAGTTTTTTTGTATATAAAGGGCCCCAGCGAAAACCAGTGTATATCCTGATTGGGCTACCCTTAACATCGATGTCACAAAAATTGTCTGCCCCTACATTTGTGTTTATACTTACACTTTGATTTCTTTTGTATTGAAATTGTCTTTATTAATTTGTATTAGTCACCTCAAGGTACATTGATATATTTGACAAATGATTCACACATTAGTGAAAATGAATATTTGATTACATAATGCAAAGAGCATTATACAGCTTATCAACATATCAAATATCTTTCTTCACTTATCTGACAATGGATATCCACTGGGCATTACCCTGCCACCTCCTGTCATTGGCAGTTTTGGTATCATTACGTATAACAATATATTTCCATTTTGTACGATTTGATCAATAAAGAAATACAGTCAGAAATATTTGGTTTAGCTAATTTTCATCTATTTAGGTAAATTGTTTTCTTTGCAATTATTAATATACACACTACAAAATAATGGTACAAATTTGCACTCTGTAGGGTGCAGACCGCTGCTACAATAGCAGCCACCTATATGGTGCAATTTTGCATACTTGCACCCTTAGAGGTGCAAAAGAGCACCCTTAGGGGTGCAAACGAGCACCGCTTCTACAATATCAGCCACGTATTGCAGACTTGCACCCTATAGGTGGCTGCTATTGTAGCAGCGATCTGCACCCCAAATGTACCCCTATTTCTTAGTGTGTATGATTGAAAAGAATATAATTCTTCGACAATATACCAAGAATTACCGTTTTTTCGGTTAACATCTAGAAATCAAACAAAGTCAGCTATTTTCCAAGCTGATTCCCAAAATGTTGTACTATTGTACATTTCCAAAAAAAGTGTTCAACCGTTGCATTATCTAGATCACAAAATGAACATAATGGGGAACTAATGACTTTCATTTTATACAATTTATAATTTACATGAAACACGTTGTTAGTGTAGAATGATTTACATGAAAAGAAATCAAAATTGCAATGCTTTTAAAAGTTATTTGTATCTTGTGTATCTGAATATCTGTATATTTGATGTTTATTCAGTTTATAATTGTGTCCTGAATTGTAACATGAATTAAAATACTACGGTTCAGTGTACATTTCCTTTTTGTGTCTTTCTCACCCTTATTTTTACCACATGTATTTTCTATTGCTGTCTCGACCTTTTCTTGGTTTGGAGATGCTATTTTATCAGAATGTCATTCTTGAAGATTCACCGAAAAAAGCTTGATTTTTTTACAACGGGGGATTTATTATCTACATATTTTTTTTAAAATATAAATGTGGCATTGATATGCCTCGTATCCTCATCTAGTATGTAGAGTATATCGTATGGAGCAGTGATAAGTAGACAAACGCCCTTCTTCCCCCAATCAGACGATACGAACCATCTCTCTTACCCATTCAATCTCTTTCCCCTCTCTCTCTCTCTCTTTCTATGTCTCTCTCCTCTCTCTCCCCTTCCCCTTTCATTTCCGTTTTACCACCCTTCTCCCTCCCCCCTCCTCTTCAACTTTGACTTCCCTCCTAGGAGGCCTAGCTCTTCCTCTCTTTCTTCCCCTATTTCCCCTCTCCTATTCGTTCTATTGTTTTATCACTTTCTTATTCCTCTTTCTCTCCCTCCTTTTAACCTCCTCTTTCTCCGTACTTTTCCTTCTCTCTCTCTCTCTCTCTCTCTCTACATGCCTCTTTCCTCCCTCTGTGCTCTGTTTATTAAAGCTCTCTTTCCCTCGCCACCATCCCTCTCCCTGTGTCCAAGCCCACAAGTCTTCACCCACCCACTCTCCTTTCCCTTCCTTCTCCCAAACTCTCCATCACCCTCCACTCTTCTTCAAAGCTTTCCCTCCCGCATATTTCTTCCCATGTGTTTTATCACCTTTTTTCCTTCAAATCAGGCATATCCTTTTGTAGGCCAGTGCAACAAAAGCACAGACATCCATTGTAAATTGTTATTGTTAACCAACAAAAGACATAGCCAACGATTGTTAATGTACCTACGTATTGAGATAGCACATTGGATTCATGTGCACTTCATGATGATAATGATGATGATGATGATGATGATGAAGATTAAGATGATGACAATGATGATGATGATGATATGATGGTGGTAGTGAATGTGTAGTAAAGGGAAAGATTGTCAGGGAAATGCCACTTAAACATTCAGCGATCTTGATAAAAGTCAATGCTTAATCAGAAAAGGGGAAATAAAGAAACAATTGTTCCCGGGTGCGTTTTGTGTGTATGCTTGCGTGTGTGCATGTGGGTGCGGGTGAGCGTGTGTGCGTGTGTGTGTGTGTGTGTGTCTGTCTGTCTGACTGTCTTTGTTCAATGCACTGTTTTATTCCTCACCCAGCAACCGAGAGTCTAGCAGTCTTGTAAAGATTGTCTGAAGTTTAGGCATGCATGCAGAGATTCAAATGAAAATGGTACCTAAATGTACTGGGAGGATAACTCTATCAAGACATATCATGAAACCCATGATTAAATATTCATACTTCAAACAATACAACTTTTAAAAAGTGACACACTTTTTCTGACTCACTCTGTATTATGAGCATCAAGTCATTTCAACTTGCGTAACCTTTGATATTCAGGTAAATGGGTTTGCGTCGTTATTGATTACTATGAATTCTTAGCTCTAGTCTTGTTCAGATATAGCGCGGTAAACCGCCGCAAAAAGGCGGCCGCTGTTTAAAAAAAACAAACTTGTAAATGAATGGCAACTGCGTGCAACGAATGACTTGTGCATATTCTACAATTTCTCCCCCATCCACCAAAGGAAATGAGGATAACGAAGAGTTCATGACAATCTAGCACAATTTTTAATACATATATGTTTTTATTGTTTTAGTTTTAAGGCGTGTATCATTCAGTTGACAATATTTGCGTCATGACTAGCCTCAATAACACAGACTTGTAATTTGTTTTCAAGTGGTAACAATG
Organism: Strongylocentrotus droebachiensis; assembly: GCA_035222895.1. NCBI lineage: Eukaryota > Metazoa > Echinodermata > Echinoidea > Camarodonta > Strongylocentrotidae > Strongylocentrotus > Strongylocentrotus droebachiensis. Next base: position 104,473 of record JAVYIG010006536.1, read on the forward strand.
AGTGATCGTTACGAGCCTATTCATGTATATCAACGCAGATAATGAAATAAAGTCTGGAGTCTCACAAACTTATAGAGCGGTTTTCTATAATGAGATAAAGCTGCGCATCACAACTCTGCGTTCTATATACTTCGTCGATAGAGGAATACTTTGATTTGTGCTATACTATCAGTTGTTGAGGTTGCGAGTGTAGTATCAACCAGCGAGTGAGCCCGACGTCGTAATTTCGATCTTGTTGGCGTGATAGCTCAGTCGGTAGAGCAGTGGTCTCGTTATCCGCTGACCCGGGTTCGAAACCAAGTTGATGCGCTAGTGCCCTTTGGTATTAAAGGCATTAATCCTCATTACCAGGTCCCTCGGAGATGACCTTAGCCGTCGGTCTTCTGGTTGCTTACTAACAAGCCTTTATTGCATTCTTAGCTGTTAGGTAAAATAACCACCACTATCACTATCACTATCACTATCACAAGATGGAGCCTTTCAGGGGCATCTTGGTGGTTTTTTACATCGTGCTGATGGCGGTGGGTATACCGGGAAACCTCCTCGTTGTTCTCGTCACGGCGAGTCGCACTCCCAAAAAGAGCGTTCACGTTTTCGTCATCGCTCTCGCCGTCGCCGACCTCCTTGCCTGCTGTCTCATGCCGTTCGGTATCCATTACTGGCTGACCGTCAACAACCAACACTCCACCATCTTGTGCAAAATCCATATCTTCACCAGCTTCGTCATTGTTTTCACCTCCATGTTCCTCACCAATGCTGTTGCCTTTGATCGCTACTTCGCAGTTTGTTATCCTCTGAAGACATTCCTCAACTTACCACGATCCTGCAAGGTCTGTGTAGGATGTTTTGTGAGTGCCTTTGTCTGTAGCCTGCCATCCGTGTTTGCTTTTGATATCCGCAGCTATGGGCCTTCGGTGTCTATCTGCACACCAACGGCCAACCAGTGGCTCATAAAAGGCATCTACGGCATAATTGTCTTCGCTTTTTTGCTGTCCACTGCTGTACTGATCATACTCTACCTGCAAATGTGCATCATGATTCGGCGCCAGGCCCATTTTATGGCCCGTGTGGCACCTGCTCCCAATCCTGCACCCATTCACGAATCACCTTCTCCAAATGATATTCAAACCATATCTGATAAAGCTCCCGTGGCGAGCAGCTCGACCAACAGACCAATCGAGGACTACAAGGTTCCAGAATCATCGTCCGTGCATTGTTCACATGGTCCCCACTTAGCAGTCCCTGTGACACATGCATGGTCCCAGAGTCCATGCAAACCTGACAACACCAATCGGCCGCTCCCTGAGAAAACGGACCGACAGAATCGCAACGATGGTGTTGCTGGGGCTGTGGCTGATAGAATGAAGAATAAGACAACGAAGATGCTGATTCTGTCTACGGTCGTCTTTATCGCGTCCTGGCTACCGAACATCCTCATCAAAGCCATTCCTACGACACAGTACCAAGGACTCTCCCAGTCTCATCCTGCTCTACTCATCACAGTCAGATTCTTAGAATATCTTTTCCTTATTAATCACGCTGTCAATCCTTTCGTTTACAATTTAGTCAACAGACGATTTCGAAGGCTCTGTGTAGAGAAAATCAAGACACTTCGAAGAAAGTTCACTAATTATATTGGTTGAGGAGTGCAGTTTAAAATAAATACCGTATTTATACGAATTTGTTCAATTTCCTCTGGATTGGTAACCTATAGTTAGTACAGGGCCTCTCAGGAAACAGTTTTAATACTGAGAGAGCTACCCTGTTTGCATGAAACGAGTAAATAAATAAATAAATACCATTTAATAGAGTGTACAGTGCCGGTCTGTTACGTTATGTACGAAAATATTTTTGTTTTATTACTGTTATGAATTTACATTCAGAATTGTTATTGTTACTGAAAATTGTTGTTACAGAACAGGGCTTATACATCTGGAAGACATCAATACCGTTTAAAATGTGTTACCGTGCATGAATATAAGAAATTAATGAAATAAATAAATAAATAAATATATATGATTAAAACTATTTCAAAAAAGGGGGAAGGTTTAGCCATAGTTGAAGGGCAATAATAATGAAGGAAGAGATAAAAACAGATATGTTATGAAGAGGCAAAGACAGGGAAATATAAAGAACAGAATGAATTGATGTGTATCTAAACATGCTACAACAGATCTACCAAAGATAGGTTGGATATTATTGAATTAGGAAAGAAGTCTTTTGTTGCCGTTGGCCATTCTTAAACCTTCGGATTAACAAACATTTGGGTTAAGGAACCTTTCAGGAATAATTCACGAACCTGAGGAAAGAAAACATACAGCTTGTACAAATCCCATGCAAGAAATTGTCAAGTGCTCAAGGATTATGAAAAACTGACAGTTGGTACAAACCCCAGGAAATCGAAAAAATACTGAAATCATGATTACAAGTTTCCTTATTTAACGTATTTAATAATTTAGTTGTAGCTTTTAACATGAAAAGGTAGACGAATTTTCGTTTACATGTGTTTTGTTGAAACTGTTATCAAAGTCATAATTATACCTGGCACCATGAGCGTTACAAGTTGCGTCAACTGTAAATAAATATTTCGTTTGTGCAAAGCGATCGTTATCATACGTTGGGTATGAAATCTGATTTTGTAAAACTGGAATGAAATCACCGACATTGTACAAATTCATAAATATCATGTTGGGGAGTTAAATTAGCGGAATAAATCGTCTCATTAAAGATTCTTTTCATAACCTTTGCTTGTATTTGTCAGTTAAATGTATACCATTCAACAACATAAAAATTCATAAAAGTGGAAGAAATGGATGTTAATTTAGCTGACAATTATTGAAAATTTATATAAGAGTTTGAGGTAAAACATTGTCGTTGACTAGGTAAACAGATCAATTGCTCGCCTGTTGACTGAGATTTTTTTTTATGAACTTTGAGAGTAAAAAGAAAACACCAATAGTATTTACATTATTATTTAGACGAATACTGCCCTCGAAATCTAGTAACTGCTACATTTTTGGTAAGAAATAACAATACCCCATATTAAGTCAAAGCAGTCTCTAACCCATTCCTCGTGCCCGTAAATTGTTTGCTAAAGTGCCTCCCAAATCACTTTCATTATCCTGTTCAAATGCCAGCTGAGACGTTATTTTCTACATGATTATGCAAAACGAGCAGAAGAAGACACCTGACGCACTTTTCATGCATCAGAGGTCTCCCTTGACAATTGTTTGCTAAAGTGTCTCCCAAATCACTTTCATTATCCTGTTCAAATGCCAGCTGAGACGTTATTTTCTACATGATTATGCCAAACGAGCAGAAGAAGACACCTGACGCACTTTTTCATGCATCAGAGGTCTCCCTTGACAATTGTTTGCTAAAGTGTCTCCCAAATCACTTTCATTATCCTGTTCAAATGCCAGCTGAGACGTTATTTTCTACATGATTATGCAAAACGAGCAGAAGAAGACACCTGACGCACTTTTTCATGCATCAGAGGTCTCCCTTGACAATTGTTTGCTAAAGTGTCTCCCAAATCACTTTCATTATCCTGTTCAAATGCCAGCTGAGACGTTATTTTCTACATGATTATGCAAAACGAGCAGAAGAAGACACCTGACGCACTTATTCATGCATCAGAGGTCTCCCTTGACAATTATGTGCTCGAATCTTTTCGATTGTCTCTAATTATTGCAACATTAAAATGTTGACGCCAATACGTGTCTTTTTTCACATCCCAGTATACAGCTAAATCCTTTCTATACCTTCATATTCTGTATCTCATTCTGAATTAGACATTGAGGCCCGAATTCACAAAGGAGGTTTGTCGACAAACCTCAGTTTGTCGACAAACCTCCTTTTGTTTTTTACAAACCAGGTTTGTAAAAAACGCGTCATAACGCGTCATATGACGTACATAAACCTCGGTTTGTCGACAAACCTCCTTTGTGAATTCGGGCCTGAAAGTTACAATATTTTCCGCAAAGACCGCAACCGACATGGAGGGGTGTAGCACTTTATGTGAAAGATGACGTAAGTTGCCAGTCTCATTAAAATCCATGATCACATAACGAAGATATATCGCCCCCCAAATGCAAATGCGTTACATGGGCATGAAACGATCGCCAAAAAATAACCGATAGTATCGAAATTGTGACGTATGTTGCGAGCTGCCTTCTTATTTCGCAGACATTCACTTTCGCTTTCACTTTCATTCATTATTCGTCGTGTCAGTGCGATAACAGTGTACCGCGAGCGAAAGTGAATATACGGTATAATATATCTTATTATTGTGCCAGAGAATATTGAAGCAATATGGGTAATGTTACGACCACCACACTTACCGAGACAATTATCTTGTATCATACTGTGTGTTCTTTATTTTCCGCCGAAAAATCCAAATGGTTCTGATTATGTTGATCATATACTCATGACTGTAGATTCTTTATATGTTAAGCACCCCGATGCAGGGATATCAATTTTAGGTGATTTCAATGATTTTAACTTTCGAGAAATCGTAAGAGATTATAGGTTTAAACAAGTAGTGGATAAACCCACGAGGGGTTGTAACATACTTGACAAGATTTACACAATTTATACTTGCCTACATGTGAAATAAAATTGTGCAATACTGATAAACCATGGGTAACTCCACATTTAAAATCACTTATCCGTGATAGACAAAACGCTTTTAAGAAAGGAAATAATTATCTTTGGAAACATTTACGCAATAAAGTTGCTGAAGCTATATCTGTTGCTAAAAAGAATTATTACAATTCTCGTATAAAAAGAGAAAAGTTGAATAATCCGTCTGCTTGGTACAAACATATTAAAATACTTACAAATGGTAAATGTGACCCCGTTCCAATTACTATTCCTGGTATTGAATCACAAAAACCTCATTGTTATAAAGAAGCTGCTAACGCAATTAATAATTTGTTTGTGTCTATTGCCTCTGATCTTCCTCCCTTAGATAGGAGGACTTTACCATGTTTTTTACCTTCAAAGTGCAATAGCCCAGAAATCAGTAACTGGGAAGTGTATTGTAAATTACGTAAAATACAATTGCAAAAAGCATCCGTTAGTAATGATATACCGGTACGCATTATACGGGAATTTGCATGTGAATTGAGTGTACCATTTACGAAGATTCTAAACCAATCTTTTAGACAAGGAAAAGTTCCGACCCAATGGAAAACTGCAGAAATATGTCCGATTCCAAAATCTCAACCTCCTCATATTAATAATCTACGCCCAATTGCATTGACTTCATATTTTTCCAAAGTAGCAGAATCCTTTATAGCAAAATGGTTATTAGAAGATATTGATAAACATATTGACACTCACCAATTTGGCAATAGACCTGGCCTGTCTACTACACATTATATTATTGGTCTTTTACATAGTCTATATAAAAATGCAGAAAACAGTAAATCTGTGTCAACTGTTATTTGTACAGATTTTAGTAAAGCTTTTGATCGCATAGATCACAATATTCTTATTAGAAAAAATGATTCATATGGATATAAGACCTTGGATAATAGATTGGATTGCCAGTTTTTTAGAATTTCGTAAACAAAATACAAAATATAACGGTGTTTTATCAAATGTTGAATTCAATCATGCAGGTGTTCCCCAAGGTACACGTCTTGGGCCAATTCTCTTTTTAATTATGGTTAACGATTTATGTGAGCAACTTTCTATACCATATTTTAAATATGTCGATGACCTCTCGTTAGTACAATGTCGGAAATCTACAGATGTCTCACAATTACAATCAGTACTTAATTCTGTGCAATCTTGGTCTATTGTGAATAATATGTCACTAAATCCTTTAAAGTGTTTTACCCTCCAAGTTAGTTTCATGAAAAATCCACCAGATCCAGAAATTCTTTTTATTAGCAACACCGAGTTGTGTAATAGGCATAGTGCTAAGATTCTTGGAGTGATCATCCAGTCTGATCTAAAGTGGAATTTGTATATAGATGAGCTAATGAAAAGATGTAATAGAAAAATGTATATGTTGAGGAAACTCAAGAAATTTAATTTACCTTTAAATGATTTAGTATTAATCTACACAGGTTATATACGACCAGTATTAGAATATTGCGCCCCTGTGTTTCATAGTGGTCTTACATCTGAACAGAAAAACAGTCTTGAACGAATACAACGGAGGGTTTGCAAAATTATTTTAGGCTCTAATTTTATGTCATACTCACATGCATGTCAAGTATGCAATTTAAGTACACTTGAGGAAAGAAGACTAGTACTGTGTATAACATTTGCAAAATCTTTAACAACTCACCCAGCATGCCAGAACTGGCTACCTTCAACAAAAAAAATTAGAATGTCATTACGTCAGACTCCTACATATCATAATTTCAAATGCAAAACCAATCGCTTCAAAAATAGCCCTTTACCATATTTGATCAATCTAATTAACCATAATTAAATGCTTTTTTAACTACATGTTAATTTTCAAACACAGTACTAGTCTTCACCTCAGTCGTGTTTAGTCTTAAAATCCAATGTATTCATTTTAAACGAGAGTATAAATCTTTCTTTTGTTATTCTTAACGTGTAATGTTATTTTGAATGTATTTTTAACAATCTTTTTAACGTGTAAATATTTAAAAATGCAACCTGTCACTTTATTATTATGTCAGCATGTAAACATGAATAATCCAGCTTCTGCTGCTTTTCATGTAAAATGACAATTATGATGCATGTATTTTGAAACTACCTAATAAACCAGTATTGAATTGAATTGAATTGAATGAATAATTACGACTCGGGATTTATCCGGTCTGCAATTGGAAGGAGAACGAAAAACAACAAGATGGCGTAAATACTGCCAAAGAATCTGAGGTATAGACAATGCACATTAATGCTCTTAGAAATCATAAAAAGAACCTATGTGACATTTATGTGTAATCTTTTGAAATGCAAACAGTGCTCGGATGTATGAAAATGAACAAAGAAAAACAAATGGCGTAATTATAGCCAAAAGTATAAGGTATTGGCAATGTATGCTAATGCTCTTAGAAATCATAAAAAGAAGTTATATAATATTCATATGTAATCTTTTGGAATGAAATCGGTGCTTGGATGTATGAAAATGGACAAAGACCCCCCCCCCCCCCCCACCAAAAAAATGGCGTAATTGTACCCCAAGAAACTGAAATAGGCAAGCACATAAATGCTCTTAGAAATCTTAAGAGGAGCCTATACTGGTTATATTTATCAACTGCAAGAGAACGGCTTAAAATTGATCATAATTTAGGTTTCATCCGGTGTGATATGGGTACAAAAATAAATTATGGAAAACGCACAAATATGGCGTAACTATATTTGAACATATAAAAGTAGACAATGCACATTAATGCTCTTGAAAATCTTGTAAAAACCTATATAATATTTATTTATATTCTTTTGAAATGGAAATGGTGCTTGGCATTCTACACTACAAGAGAACAACATAAGAAATGGATAATAAATCAGGATTTTTCCGATCTGTTAGAATGGGTAGAAAAATGAACAAACAAAAAATGGTGTAATTATGGCCAAAGAATCTAAAATATGCAATGCTAAAAACTTGCTAAAGAATATGAGTGCAAAGGAAAAGGAAAACAAAATAATAAGTAGGCAGTGTAGGGAAGCATACAATCATACTACACAATAGTCTCGAAATGTTTGAACCATTTTGAATGGCTTCCCCCTCACGTCAGCTTTTAATTAAATAACTTGAAGGTTTTCTGAGAGATGTCATTTTCTTCCTTGTTGTCTGGGTAGAATTAAAGATCATCTTTTCAATTCAAGTTCAATTCAATTCAAGTTTATTTCCACAATCTGATAAAAATACAAAACAATCAAAAGACAAACAAGAATACAAGTCCATAAATATAACATAACAGATAATAGTGGGATCGACAATAGGCCTACAGGCCTGTCTATGGTCAATCCCCTAAGTATAAACATGAAAGTCAAATTTAACAAAAACATGAACTAAGTAACTAACAATACAACAAAAGCAACTACAATAACAAAACAAAACGGATGGGTAAAATGAATAGGAGAGGAAGGGAGAAGGCAAATAAACATAAATGTAAAAGACTTTTGGTACATTTTAAGGTATTCGAGAGATTATTCCACATGATCGGCCCTGAGTATTTGATAGTTCATCTAGAGACATTATATTTATAATTAGAAAGATACAAATTATTGTTCTGTCTTATATTTTACATATATTTTTTTCTTTATGAAACCATTTCTAGAAATGTTGGCAAGGTATTGTTGATATATTGATACATAAGTGTGCAGGTTACACATTTGTGAAAATCATATATAGTTAATAATTTCATTTAAAAAAAATAAAGGATCTGAATGAGATTTAGGCTAAGACTTCGTAATTATTCTGATTGCACGTTTTTGTAGATTATAAACACGATTTAACATATATTTTGCACAATTTCCCCATACAATGTTGCAATACATAATGTGAGGCAAGATATAAATGTAAAAGGATCTGTGTTGGTATAATTGCACTTATACTGATTGCACCAATTGCTCTTGACATTTTACAACATATGTCATCGACTTCATATTTCCATGTCAAATGATTATCTAATAATGATATTACTCCTAATTATTTAGTTATATTTACAACTGGACTATCAAAAGCAGCAATTTTTACATTCATGCGATTTATATCAATAAATTTGTTTTGGGTGTGGAATACCATACACGATGTTTTATCAGTATGTAATTTCAAATTGTTAGTAAAAACCACTGGTTTATATTGCATAATTCCTTATTTAATATTACACCCACATCCTGTATATCATTTCCAGTCATAATTTGTTTTGCTATCATCTGCATAAAAACTGAATCTAAGATATTGCTGATAAACTGTAAGTCATTTATATACATAATAAAAAGCAAAGGGCCTAAGACAAATCCCTGAGGAACACCAATATTAATATTTTGTATAGGGGATGAATACCCATTAATATGTACATACTGTTTGCTATTGTGAAGATAGTTCTTAAACCAATCTAAGGCAGTACCTCTTATACCATAATATCTCAATTTGTGTATTTATTTTCTTTCTTGTCCTCTCACCGAGGTGTTTGATTTATTTAGAAAGTAATTATAATAGAAGTTTTCAATAATTTTCCTAAATTTTTTAACCTTGTTACATTTTAACAAGACATGAAAAGTAGTTTTTGTTTCTTTACATATATCACACTGGTCATTTTCCATTATACGACATCTGCATAAATTAAGTTTTGATGGGAAAATATTATGCAATATTTTAAAATTAACCTGCTTTATCCTATTATTACCTATTTGTTGAAATTCTGAATTGAATAATTTCTGCCAATTTAAAGAAACAGGTTTGTTCAAGTAATATTCCCAGTAAAGTGTAAAATTTGGTTTTTGAAGTTTTTGTTTCAGGAGGGATAAATAATAATGTTTCGTCTTGAAACTAGATATATCAACAAATTTCCTGTAGCTACTTTGATTACATTTGAATCGTTTTGTTTACTACTTAATTGAACATTCTTTAGAACGTATAATCTATTTAACCAATAGCATTGGAAACATTTCTTTAATTTTGCGTATTCGAACTCAAATAATAATTGATGAATACCAACTTAACTATTTAACAGAATCGAGTCTTTCCAACTACCATTTGTAATCACGTGCTTTACTTTACAAATTCCAGCTACGTACCACTTTAAAAAAATTATGTAGAATTTTTAAATCTAATATGGCTATTTTTCCATAATATCTCCTCTTCTATTTCTGTTAACTCAACTAAACCTCGATATTTAAATTCTGACCATGCAACAAGAAGATTTTGATAAAATTCTGACGGTCCATTTTGTATACACAGCATTTTCATATCTTTCTTATTCAAATTATATAGTAAAATATCTGGAAATTTTTTAATCTTTTCATTCCAATATCTGAATAATGATTTCCATCTACAAGTTTGTTCATCCAATAATTTGCATATCCAAGATAAATACAAAAAAATTGTTTTCGATTCAATGTCTACTTATATCAAGACCACAATCTAACTGTTTATTTATACAGACATTTCTTTTCACTCTTTCTCTTTTTGAACTCCAAAGAAAAGCATATATACTTTTATGCAATGATTTAATAACAAAATTAGGAGCAGGTACTACAGTTGCCGTATAAACAATTTGTGAAACGATTAAGGCTTTAATAACAACCACTTTACCATAAAACGTTAATATTCTCTGTTTCCAGTTTTTCAATATATTCTGAATTTTTACGATTTTGTTATTCATCCCAAATTAAACATTCATTTTCCCTTTTATTTTTCCCGATATACCAAATATTTTATTGGTTGTTCAGTACTTTCCCCACATTCTCCATTCGCATAATCTGTATTGATCTACATTACTTTAGTCTTATCCCGATTTCCTTGAGGACCTGCCACTGCTCCAAAATTTCTAACCTCTTCCTCAATTTGTGTATAAGAATGTCATGGTCTATGCAATCAAACGCTTTTGATAGATCAAGGAAAGTGCCAATAACAAATTGTTTATTCTCAAGCGCATTAGCTATTTTATCACAAAATCAATTAATGCCATGTTAAAACCCCACTAAAGTGTTGGGATCCCCAAATTCGCCAAAGATTTGATAGCAAAAAATGAGTATCATAATGTGATAGAGGGTGTCATTTAAGGCACACTTTTGCAAAGATTCCCCCCAAATGTGTTTGAAGACAAAAAATGATAAAAGAAAATGGGTTTGGTTTTTTTTCTTCTTCTTTGTACGCAGTAAACCTCAATTTTGTAATCTTTTATCAGTGTTCGACGTCAAACACATTTATTTGAAAATCCTTGCAGAAATGTGCCTTAAATGACACCCTCTTTCACATTATGATACAATTCAAGTGAAATGTTGCCATTAAGTTTATGGGGCTCCCAACACTTTAGAGGGGTTTTAACGCCTTTAGAGATCTTCAGAAAAATCTGAATAATATAATGTCTGGAAATTTTTCGAAATGAAGAATTATTCATTATTATCATTTGTTTGGAAGGAGAATTTTCAGCTAAATTCTCGTATAATTTTGGGGACGCCCATTTGCCATTGTCAAATACAAGAAGACATCACCTGAATAAATCGTAGTTTATCTCATTCGTTTTGGGGTAGGAAAAAAAGAAGATAAAAGTCATATATCTCTCGATATAAAACTTGTTGTGAACGAAATTACGACCATAGTAAAAAAATAAAAAAAGTAATGAAACGATCGTGATGACTATAAAAAATTCAAAAAAATAAGTAAAAAAATAAGGACAATTTCAATACTCTATTATAATTCCGTAGCGAAACTACGGCCAAAGAAAAAATGAAACAATCGTGATGACTTTTAAAATTAAAAAAAAAATAAGGACAATTTAAATTCATTATTATAGATCCTACAGAAATTAAAATTTGTTCTTAATAATAATGATATTTGAAAATTGCAACGAGTGATGCACAAGGGTATTAACATTTGTCGAGGTTCATTTTTTAAGGCCTCGCCTTTTCGTCCGTGTTTAAGAAGATTTTTGTGAAGATCCTCGAATCTTTTCCATTTCTATTTCTTCGAGCATTATAGAAGGATCTGGATCACAATGATTGGTTAATTGGTAGTTTTAAAGGCGAGTCACACACAATAGGGAGATTGAACTACAGATAAAGAGAGAGAAAAGGAGAAGAAGAAGAGAGATGTAAGGGAAGGAGTAAGGGGAGACGAGGGAACGAGAGACAGAGATAGAGAGAAGGGGTTCTAGCTTAAAGAATCGAATTAGAAAATCTAAAGATATTAACACAG